>LWCB01003871.1:0-19381 GCA_001630525.1 Coelastrella sp. M60 | reverse complement strand
GCTTCATCTAGCTGTTTTTCCTCGGGAGACAAGACAGTGTCTTGTATGTACAGTCTGTTCATCCACCTTTCTGGGCAGAGTTGGGAGCTTTGTGAGGGTTGAGATGCAGCCCAAGAGTAGTACCGGACTGCTCATCGTCACAACCTGCTAGTTTTACCTAAAGCTGTCTTTTGGGACTTTGATGAAGAGCACATCTGCCTCGGAATTCTCAGCAGTTCTGGACTGCACAGCCCCATCTAGTAAAATGCAATGTCTGTTGATTGACAAATACAGCTTGCATTGAGCAGTAGAATCAGGTCTATTGGCAGTGGCACTGTTCTGTATTGCTTACTTTCAATTTTGATAGCGAGGAGTAGTGTGAGCCTAGAGCCTGCTGGCACTTGTTGTTGAATATCACTCAGTTCTTGTCCTCAGAGCATACTTCCAAAGGATTGTGCGCAGCTGTATGCAGCTGTCAGTCTTCAGACTTTCTGGAAGGTATGCTATGTGTGTGTGGGTGGTGAGTCAGGTTTGCTGATATGCAGATGATGTTGCCGTCTGGCTGGAACAGCGGTGTGCTGCTGTGTGTCATGTTACGGATGTCTGCAGATCATGCAGCCAATGCACAACCATAGCACTCGTCAGCAGTGGTTGCTTGTCTTTGTACAGAGGCTGCCTGCTGATGAGTAGTGGGCACTGTTGCTGGTGGTGGTGCTTACCGAGGAGGGCAGGTGGCGGTTGGGCTGATGGACCTGCTGCCAAAGAGCCTGTGATCTGGCATGTATATGCAGGTGAGGCGGACTCATAGGCAGGCATACTATGGCTGCCATTGGTGCAGTGTTGACCTGGTGACGTATTGTGTATGAAGTGTCGTAAGACTCATTGTCAGGCAAGACTGTACGCCATGTTACTACAGGCGTCATGATCTGCTGTGTCATGTTGCCAGCTATGGGAGGGTGTGCCAGCATTTACACCATGTTAATGCAAAGTGTGGCCCGTGAATAGCGTGGTGGTTCGTGTGTATCAGACACTTTGTTCCTTAGCTGGTGGTTGATGGCTTGTGTGGGTGGTTATCATGGGTGTCTGGGCTGCTCAGCTTGTGCTACGTGTAAATACTGTGCAGTTGCAGGAGGTACTGCTCCACTCTGCTGTGTTGCTGGTTGTACAGGCAGTCTGAGGGCGATGTCTGCCGCTTTTGACATCATATTGAGCCAGGTGTTCTCACTGGCCTTTATAGAAGGCAGCACTACAGCTAGCGTGGGGGCGACTGTTAGGATATTTGGTATGGCTGTCTCTAAACAGCATATGGTTTGCATTTAATGTGTGCTGCAACTTTGAGCTGCATCCGTTCGCGTCAAGGCGTTGCTTGCACCCTGCTGGTGTGATCGATTGATTGTGGTGAGTGTCATACCACTTCATTGTCAACTAAGCAGCTTCAGGCAACCCTCAGCAAGCTTCAAGCTGCAGCTGCTTGCAGTCCAGGGAGGGTCAAACCTGCATGACCGGCAAGGCTGTGTGCATTGCATAGTGGACAATGGCTTACTGACAGATGAGGTAAAGGGACGTGCATTGACCGTTTGGTTGCTATTTGTTCTGATCGTCGTGGTGTCCTATTGCCAGCTGAAGATTCTGCAGGTTTACTAATGTTTCTCTGTAGGTGTTTGTAGTACAATCTTGGTAGTGTACAATTGGGAAACGAGAGCATCTGTACTTCACTGCTGGTGTGCATTGCTGGCTCACAGTATCAGCTGTATGTGGTGTATCTTCAGGCAGCCAACATGCATCACGAGTGTTTGGCCACATTTTGTGCAAGCTGTTTTCCAATATGTGGCAAGTATCCGGCTGTTGTGGATTTGAGCATGTGCATTGTTTGATGTTGCTTCAAGATACCTACACATTTGCTACTGTTTGCAGTCGATGCCAATGATTTAGGCAGAAGTTGACATTTGCAGACGTCAGCAATACCAGTGGTGTGAGTAATTTTTGTGCAGCGCTGTCCAAACATGGCAAATCTACCCATCAGCGCATTGTCAGTTGTGAGCACAACAAGACAGTGGTGCCATGCACATGTATAGAAGTGCTTCCGAAGATGCGATATTCGTGTATGGTGAACAGAAGTTGATGCAATCCCCAGGTTCCTGGTCGTACTTTGTTGCAGTGTCATTGCATGTACAACATAACACAATCTGTTGCAGTCAAGAGTGGCAATGTTGGCATCAGGTTCTGGTTGAAGTACAGGCAAGCATAGCTCATGCAGCAACGTAGAAGACCAGATGATGATGATGAGCTTGTCACCAGAGCAGTGTCGATTGGATTGATCATGATACCGCACACTTGGTCGCTTTTTCTCCTTGCAAGGGCCCGGACACACTTCCAACCAAATATTGATACCAAACACTGCTTTACAGCCATAACCTTTGCGGCCATCGGCCTCAAATTCGATTTAGATCTCCCAGTGAGTCGCTCAATTTCTGACATGGCGGTGATTACTGTCCCAACTCACTTGTGAAGGGGGAGACCACTTCCAACCAATCAATGGCAATGCCAACACAGCTGTAGTAGTAATAGTAGGAGTAGTAGTAGTAACACCCACTCCGGCCACGAGGCCCTTGGGTCTGTAATTGCTGCAGCATCGCTACCAGTAGGGCCAGTAGGGCTCTGAGAGGACGCTGCAAATGAACAACCCCATACATCACCGTGATGTAACAATCACATGATGTAACAATCCAACGTCTAGCCACCAAGCAGTCAACCACCTCAATCCAGATGGTTCAGGATATCTGACACCACATCATCCTCATCTACCTTTTGATGCTGCCAGTAGGTGACAGGCATTGTCTTGGCACTCACTGAATGCAGCTGTGTGCCCAGGTAAATATGCTGAATCTGACGGTGTTGCTGTAGTTGCGGATGCTGCACATGCCGCATGCACTGATACTTGCCCTCTGCAGCATCCAATCTGGTATCCATTGCTTGTTGGGTGTCTGGCACAGCCAACGACTGATGATGTATCTGCTGCAATGGCAATTTGCGCTGTACACGGGGGGTGTCTGATAGCAATTCGCAATTGCACATCTGGTGCTGTTGCTCAAGCCGCTCTACTTCCATCAGCAGATCCACCAGTGATTCATCAAAACGTTTCAATAGGTCTTGGGTATCTGCACTTGCAGCCAAGTCAGCATAGCTCGCCACTAGGTGTCCATGCTGCTGATCTGCATGAACAACATGTCGGTCAGCTGCTCCAACACCTGCCCCATGATCCCTTTCCTGTTCTTCAGCTGAACCTGCCGGTGCCCATACTACTTCACTGTTGTGGTGATAACGCTGCGACCGCTGCAGTGCAGGGTGACTGGGATGCAGATGGTGCTGCACAGAGAGCACGTTATGGTCATGCTCTCCAGGCACCTGAGGACCTGTTGAAACTGGTGCTTGCGCTTGCTGCTGGCTGTCTGCTAACTGCAGAAGTTGCATCTCACTCAACTGCTGTTGTGTCGTGTAGGCATACTGCTGCTGCTGCTGTGGATAGGCTGCAAGATGCAAGCGCTGTTGTTCTGGTGGCTGCTGCTGCACTTGACCAGGATCCGGAACGCAGCTTGCTAGCGGCTCCTGCAATCCCATGCATTGCTGATGCATACGCACACGTTGCTGCTGACCCTCTGGCAACACAGGATATGCAGGAAGGGTGGCATGCACTCCATTCAGCTGCTGATGCTGTACAGGGCTTGTGAGTTGTGAGCTGTGACCGCCACAGCTGCCCAATGACTTCTCATTCTGGACCACCACTGGAACCTGCCAGCCATCAACACACTCCACCGGCACTTCCTGTACACTCTGCTTTGCTGCTTCACCAGCATCCACACTCAATGAACTCATGCTGCCAACCGGCATAGCACCGACAGGGGCGATATCACAAACTGTGGATGCTGTGCTACGACTATTGCATGACAGATCCCTGCAGGTGGAAGATGAGCTTGTAGCTGCTGCGATGGGGCATTGGCTTCCAGCAGCTGGTGTGAGGCGCCCTCGTGCAGCAGCTGATGCAGGGCTGAGCCCTGCCAGGCTGTTGAAAGCTTCAGCCAAGTTCAACAGCTGTGTATTAGTCGGGTCATACCAAGGGCTGGCAGCACATAGTCCTGGTAAGCCAGTGGGGCCAGGCTGCAGGGTGGAGCTGACAGCACCATCAACAGCTGTTGCTGCAGCGTTACAGCTATTGCTGCCAGCTTTGAGTGTCATACAACTTGCAGGCAGCCTCAACCGTGGCAAAGGCTGATCAGCTGCAGGCAGTACATGCTGCTGAGGGTCAGCCCTTTGCACACGGCGCTGACTGCTGCTGAAGTCGCTGCTGTCTCTACTGTGCAGTATGCTGCTGTTTCCCGGAAGCGCTTCCTGAGACCTGATTGCTGAGGCTGCAATTTCTGGTAAATCCTTTATGATGAATGCACCATGACTGCCAATTGCTGGATCATACTGCAATACCTTGCGAGTGGTGTCAACCTGTGCAGCAGAGTGCGCAAAACAACAGGACCCTGGATTGGTCAACCCACTTCTCTATTGAAGCAGGCAGCAGAACAGCTTCATCAAATGATAAAGATGCATGTGTTTATGACCGGCAACAATTGCAACAGTAAGTATGTCACCAGAGTTGTAGCCTACCAGTTGCTCAGGTGCAGCCAGTCCCTGCTGTAACTGCCACTGGGTCAGGTCATGCAACGCCTCCCGAGCAGCAACATTACAATAAGAGGGAAGAACCAGTGGGGCAATGGGTAGCAGCTGATTATCCTGACTGGCCACAGCTCTTGCTGGTGCCTGGTAAGCTGCTTGAGGGCTGATGTGCTGTTCGTGCGGCTCTGCTTGCTTGGCAGCTGTCAATCCGCATGAAGATGCAGGGGTGCTGAATGCCTTGCCGGTTGTTTCTGAAGCCGTGGTGAAGGCTGCTGCAGGATGGGGACTAGTATCAGCACCCAACTTGTGCTCGGCGATAAGCCTGGACAGCTGTTCAGCCTGTTGTTGCAGCAGCGCTGCTGCTGCAGCTGCTGAAGTGGCTGGACTTGTGGCAGACCTGTGACTTTGTTCATCTGCCATTGCACACAAGGGAACTTGAATGTGTTGATGCGTATGCACCGGCTGCTGCTGACTATGGATCTTGCTACCAGCCCTTGCTGATTGAGTTGATGCAGTTGAATCGTCTGACCGAATGCTTGCATCCCGTTGGTCTTGTGTGAGCTGCACTTGCTGCGCGCCTGTCTTTACATCTGTTGTGCTAGCAGCATTCTGCAAGGCCCTGATGGTTGCATCTAGCCCTTGCACCTAAACAATCATACAAGGTACATTGAAGACATACAAGCTCAAGGGTGTGTGTGATGCAGCATGATTTCATGAATTATGTTATACTTCTGAGGGGCATGCAGTGTCCAAGTCTTCATACAAGTCAGGCATACGGGTGCTGTACTGCTAGCCTGTCATACCTTGTGATGGTACATACGCAGCACTGTGACAGCTTGCCCCAGCTTGCTCTTCAAGCTGCAGCAAGTAAACACAAACCCCAAAATGTGGTATATCCACTGACATTGGGCTTTTGATTGGTAGTGGACTCATGCGTCAGTCAAACCTGCTGTCGTCAAGTCTGGAGCTTGCATACATACTGCAATGTGACCAGTAGTGTCAAGTAGCTACTGCTGGGTTGGCTGAATACAGAAGTTAATGGTACTATACCTGCAGTTTTCTTTCACTGCTTCTTTGTTGCATTCCTGAATCTGCTTTAGCTTGTCTTCTGCAGCAGCAGATGCCTGCAAAAACATGATATGGTTCTGGAGGTCCGAATGTACCCATTAAACTCCGGGACTCACGCCCTGCCAAGGCCATGATGGGATGCTTTCGCAAATGCCTGTAGCGAACTCCCCACATCCAACCAGGTTCTAGAAGCTGTGCAGGGCACATTGGTTACAGCCAACGCACCTTGTTGACAGCCTCTTTGAGACGCTGGTTTTCTTGACCAAGCTCAACAACCTGCAGTGACATTCAGCCACATGTTATTTACCTGATGCACCAAAGGAAGCGCATAAGGCAGAACCGGGCTGTCACACCTGCTTAACCAGCTTGGCCACCTTTTGCTTGTCTTCCGGGCATAGCTCTGTTAGTGTGCAGGCAGAGAACGCCTGCCATAGCAAGGGCAAGATCGTAAAACCATTTGCAGTAGAGCTGCTACTCAGCTGCTAACAACTGTCAGGGATGGTGCACCTGCGGTTTGCTCGGTTGCTTCATAGAATGAATAAGGAGACTATATTTGTTTGATCATGAACCATTTCACATAACTGACGCTTGAGCCATGCAAATCAAGCGGTCCGGTGAGCTGTTGGTTCACTCAAAGAGCCTCGGTGACAGTCAATGCTGATCTTACCCCTTTGTTGTGTTTGATGCTTGGTTAGCGAGTGGGTGCTGCAGTGCATGCAGCGATTGTGCGCAGCTGTCGGTCCAAATCAACCACTGCTGTAACATGTTTTGCGGTCGCCGGGTCTTCTCCAAGGGCACCACAATACTTCAGACTGACACTTTCCTTTGTTTTCAGCATCAAATCTGCAGTCCTACCCGTGAGACGCACCAAGCAGCTTCTCACCTCACCTCACCAAGCGCAGTGCGACCGGTGTGAAGTCTTGGTGCAATGGATCAACCTACTAGAGCCATGCAATAAGCATTAACGGTTTGGGTACAAACAATCTCTATAGTCAGCATGGCTTCGGTGGAGGGCAGTGATACCTTTGAGCCTGCAGCTGCAACCAAGACAACCACCAACACAACGAGCCCACTCCGGATCATACTGCTTGTTGAAGCCACTGCCGCTGCAGCATCAGGCTGGAGCAATATCCGAAAGTGGTTAGATGTCATCCTGCAGAAAGTGGAGATGGAGGTGAATGCAGCTGCTGATGCAGGTCAGCAAGAATCGCACCAGGAACCCATCAGCAAACCGCCAGGGATACAGTACAGCCTGATTGTATATGGTACTCGAGACAGGAGCACCCCGGCACCTGTACAGTGCAGCGCATGGACCTCTAAACGCACACAGCTGGCCACATGGCTGGATGGCATTCAGTTTGTTGGTGGAGTCAGCAGCAAGGGTACTTCTTTGCCACAAGCTCTAGCAGAGGCTATCGTCCTGAGCAAAAGCCCATACCCAGGTGGAGCGAAGCCCACACCAGCAGGTAGGGCATAATGTAGTGCGTCCTTTACAGCAGCTCAGTAAGGGTGAGGCATTGAGCAGCTGTACGTGTCAGGCAGAACCCTATGGGGCCTTGCCTTCCCTGCTGTGTTCCTGCAACACCTTGCTGGTCTGCATCATATACCCTGCACAACAAAGTGCCATCGCCGACACCTTCTTTGCGGAAACATCTGCTCCTGTATGAACATCTGTATTGCGGGCCAACAGTAGCATCACACAATGTGATGCAGGACAGCCTCCTCTTGACTCGCTGCCTGCTGTGTATCTCTGCTGCACCAGCTGCCAACCACCCAGCCCCACTCTCCGTGACCGAAGACCTCCCTGTCCATACCCACCTGATTGCATGCTGTCCAGCCCTCAACCCCTGTCGCCTGCCCATGCTCTGGCCCTGTGCTGCTGACACCAAGGCCCGCCTCATGGCAGCGAAGCACTACCATGTACTTCTGGAGAAATTTGCACAATTGCAGACAGACAAATCGGATGGACGCTTGTATGCCCTGTTCAATCAGCTTGATTTTATCAGGGGATCACTGCAGCAGATTACTCCAGGTATTGTTAGGGCTGCTGGAGCCAAGCAGTGGTGTGGGGGCCTCAGACCATGGCTGGGAGAACACTTGCAATAACTGTCTTTGCTTCATCCTGCTTTCATACACAGCTGTTGAGGCACTTCAGCAGTTTCACTAGTAGCTGCAGTGAATTTTGTATCAATAACCCAACATGGGTTGTTGTGCTGATTCCTACCATGTGTTGTTGTAGGCACAGTTGATGTCTGGGACCTGATCATGGCTCTACCTCGTCATCGCCTGTCCCTGAGTGTTATTTGCAGCAGCTTCAAGAGTATGCTAGCTCGAACTTGTCTGGAGCTGTTTGCATATGGCAACTATCCCTTAATGAACCTCAAGGTTGCACTACAACGTGCTGCCCTATCTTCCAGTTGTGTGGGGGTGGGAGTTTACCTCTCTCCTCTCTTTCCTGAGGCTGGGCGAGTCTTCAAGCCCATGGTGCAGAAGTTGTTGCAGCAGCAGCACAAGAGGAAGCAGCAGCTACAACAGCAGCATCTGCAACAGCAGCAGCAACAACAACAACAACAGCAAGCTCAGAGTCAGGTGTCTCAGGCTAGCAGCAGCTTGACACCTCAACAGATGGTGCAACAGCAACAGCAACAGCAGCAGCAGCCAGTGGTGAAGCAGTTGACGCCTCAGGGTGCGCAACAAGTTGTGCCTCAGACAGCACAGCAGCACTCAGCAGCAGCACAGCAGGCCACAGCACAGCAGGTTACAGCACAACAATACAAGCAGCAGCAAGTGCAGCTCCAGCAGGCACAGCAGCAGGTGCAGCAGACCAAACCACAACAACAGCCAACCCAGCAAGCATGGCCCCAAACAGCTCCTGCTGCTGCGGCAACGGCTGTTGCAACTCCACCTACAGCAGGGGCCGCTGTTAGTATGTCCTCTACCAGCATGAACCAGCAGTCACGCATGATTGCTCCCCAGCCTGCTGGCATCCCTCAACAGCAGCAGCAGCAGCAGCAGCCACACCAGCAGCAGAGATTTGGTATGGTGCCTGTTGCCCAGGGGGGTGTTGCAGTGCAGCCTCAGCAGCCACAACAACAGCAGCAGCCTTTATCAGGTGCTGCGCAGACTGGTATGACCCTTGGCATCAGTGCCCCAGCAGGCCTCATGCAGCAGCAGCAGGCAGTGCAACAGCAGCAGCAACCCCTGGTCATGCTGGTCCAGCCTGGCATGCAGCAAGTCCTGGTGCAGCAGCAGGCAGTAGGCGGGTTTATGCAGCCACAGCAGATGCTCCCACAGCATATGATGCAGCAGCAACAAGTCATGCAGCAACAGCAGCAATCTCATCAGCCAATGCCCATGGCAGTACCTGTTGGTCAGGTGGCAGCTGGTGAGTGCATTGTTTGGAGTGCTTATAGTGGAAGAAGTACCACCGCTAGCCGGCTGATTGTTGTCAGTCTGCATATTCAGCTCACTGAGGGCTTCAACACACAACGCACTTGATCATCAGCTCAATAAGGGCTTCAACACACTGTGCACTTATCTCAGACAGACTTTGTTACATCACCACAGAGATGCGTTGATAATAAAACAGTGTGTCAAGTGCCTCTGTGGTGCTTTCCTTTGTTGCAGCAGGAGCACCATCTGGTGCCAAGCTGGAAAAAGCGCGTGTGCCCTTCTGGAGTGGCCAGATTATCCTCAGTGTACCAGAACTGGGCAACAGTAACCAGACTCTTGCAGCAGTAAGCAGCCATTGCTTGGTGCATGACATCTAAACTGTGTTGCTGACAAGGCTTTGCATGTGCACATGCACACTGCGTTGACAGATGCAGCCTCCTCAGCTCAGGTTGCACACGAGCCATTTGTTGTGTGCTGGTATTACACATCACAATAGTGGGTGGTGATGGTAACCATCAGTGTTACATCCTGCTATCCGGGTCTGCAGCTGTGCCGCCGCAGCTTGTGCATCAAGAGCAAGTTCTCTAACTGTGCTGATCCGCGGATGATCACTGCTCCACAGGTTGAGCTGAGCTGCAGCAATCCTGGTAACCTGCAGCAGATGTGGTCCCAGCGTAAACACCTGGTGGCTCACAAACTGATGCAGCTGCAGGATGTAAAGCAGGTACTGGCTGCGTACAAGTCTCAGATCACCAAGGTTTCATACAAGGTTACCCAGCATGGTGTGCTCTGGCAGTGGCTGCAGGTGAGACTGTGGCAGTGCTCGGCATAGAAACAGACATACTGCCGCAGGTTGCACTCTGCTTTTGCATAGTTGTGCTCATTATGTGATTGTCCATGAGAGAGTGAATGGCAGGTTCCAGATGAGAATTACTGTTGCTTTTGTGAATATGGCACAGCACATCAGGGTTGCCAATGAGCCTGGCACTGTTGTTTGTGTTTCTAGCTGATCAGGAATGATCTCCTGTGTGTGGTTTCCATGCAGCAACGAGTCAATGCCAGCCCACAAAAGCAAGTTTTCATGCTGGTTCAATTGGCGGCAACATACCAGGGTGTCTTGTTCTTTGGTAATCAGGCTACCAAAGGACAAGCTCAGGCACCTGTCAACCTCAATGAAGGGTCGTTCATCTTGTGTGGCATCGACTCCTGAAGGCAGCCTTGTTGTTGAGCCTGCTGGACCAGTGCCTGCGGATGTCAGTCTGCTTCTGGATGATAGCTGTTGCAACATTGCTATGGCTGATGGATGGTTTATACATATGGCTGGATGTGAACTGATGCCTACATGCCAGATACGAACATGGGTGCGAAACGTCTTGTACCCATTATTGCCTGATGGGTTGCCAGAGTGCACTGTCATAGCTTTTCAATTGCATTCCCAATAAGCTTTGAATCTGTTAGGAGTGGCACTGACGTTCTTATGCCGTAAAGTCCTGCGCCATTGTTGTCCATGCACACTGCCCCTTAGGAGCAGCAGTTGCTTTGTGTTAGCAGCGAGCATTGCTTTCACTTTGCTGCACGAGCCTAAGGTTCTTTCACACTGTGTAGTAGACAGGAAGCGTTGTTGTTGAGTGTATTCACTGGTCAAGTAGGGTGCTGAAATCTTCAGGCCTATCGACGTTGTCTGCTGAGTCTGTGCCCAATGAGCCTGTTATTGGCTCTCCTCAATGCGATAGTTACCTCATTATCTGTCCAACCAAACTGCTGGCACATGAGTGCCAGGTGGTTGTTTTGTGGAGGGATCGATTGTCTCTGAGGATGGTGTCCACATATCATTCTTGACTAATGTTGCTGGTTGAGATCCAGAACACTGTGCAGTCTGAGATCCAGCTGCTGAGATGATGATGAGCTTGTTACATGGGAGAGTGATGTTGGTCAGTCAAGTCACTTGGAGTCGACAGTGAAACAAAAGGGTAATATTGCTCGTGCAAAAAAATGTGCATGCGTGCAGGTGAAAGGAAAGAGTAAGTGTTGGCAGGTTCAAATCCAGCCAGCTAGCTATAGCTAGCTAGCTATAGGATGGAAATCTT
Organism: Coelastrella sp. M60; assembly: GCA_001630525.1. Taxonomy (NCBI): domain Eukaryota; kingdom Viridiplantae; phylum Chlorophyta; class Chlorophyceae; order Sphaeropleales; family Scenedesmaceae; genus Coelastrella; species Coelastrella sp. M60. The sequence goes on along the minus strand of LWCB01003871.1, from coordinate 8,192 downwards.
ACTGAGCCAGCTAGCCTAGCTTTGAACGGTTCCGATGATCCCAATGCAGGCTTATGGGCCATGAACTTCCCAGGGTAAACACTCTTATTGTGACTCTGACTCGCACAAACTGCCCAGATGCAACGGCCACTGCACAGGCCGGTACCTGCGTACTTATGTAAAATCAACAAAACTTGGCTCTCTGAGAGAGCCTGTTGATATTTCATTGCATCTCTGTCAGCCTGAGGGAGTCAAAAGCCCAAGGGCCGTATGGCCGGAGCGGGTTTGGTTGTTTATTTGTTTCAACACTGTTTTGTTGAATAGCATATTCATCACAACAACATCCCGTATGTATGACCCAGGCTGGATTCAATGATCAGCTGCATTAGGCATCTGGCTTGTTGCACCGCTGACTTGTTCACCTGTAGAGAACTTACCCAAACAGCAAACTACAACTGTATGATTGACCTGTGCTCAGCACTCATGTAGCAATAGGCAACATACAGGCAGCAGGCATGACTTGTTACAAGGTTTATCCTGCTCTCTTTCAAATTTTCAATCATGATTTGGCAGTTTCATGCGGAATATGACACAGACATCTATTTGCACCATGGACCAATAACATTCCTAACGGTTCTCCCTACGATGCCATAATCCCCAACCATGGCCATTGGTCTTGGTGACCTGCATGTCAGCTGTCACGACCAGTCACCTGCCCTCTCAAACACTTTCAAAAATCAGCAATAATGGTGCCCAGGGCATGATATGAAACGACCTGGATCCTTTGACTGACAAAGTACATCATGTGCACATAACTTGACAGAAACCACTAAGAACACCTGCAGAGTTCAAGGCCTCTGGTAGATATGATGTACCAATGGTTTCATCAGCACCAAGATCAAGATCAACAAGCTGACAGTGCATGTGGCAATCAGCTTCATGGGTGCAGATTGACAGCAGACGCCAGCTGCCACTAATGTATAAGCCGCATCACCATGACACACATTCTTGCAACTCAAAAGCTGAACCCATGCGGGAGACGTGTGATGTTAAGCTCGCCAGAGAACATGCAATTGTGTGTTCTGAACAGCTGGCATACACAAAGGAGAACAGCCATGACAACATGCGCACATCACACTGACACCACACATGCACAGCCGTGCACACGACGACTGCGGGAAAACAGATCAGACTGCAGCTCTGCCAATCTCATACCAGCATCCGATGTCACTGATTGCCTGCAGTTCAAGCAGTGGTGATCAGGCTGTCTTGATAGATCTTGGGGGCTTGCAGGCCAAGCAGGTTGATGTAGGTGGCGGTGATGTTGGCCAAGCCAGCATTAGGCAGGTCATCCCTCATGACCACATTGTCTGGCAGTCCCTTGCCACCAATGTAGACAGGCACAGGCGCAAGGGTATGGCTTGTCAGGGGAAGGGGTTTGCCGGAATCTTCATCAAGTAGGGGTTTGTTAGTCTTCTTCTCTCGCTGTACCATGTCATCGCTGTTGCCGTGATCAGCTGTCACCAGGAAGCTGCAAAAAGACAGCACAGACACAGGCAGCAACCTTTGCTTAGTACCCTTGACACAACCACGCACTTGGGTGACAAATGAGAAGAAGCTCCGCACTAGTCACGAGATGAGGTCCGTGGACGTTCCACCACGCTATCAGCTACCAGGTATGTCAGCTCACCGTCCGTTAACCTCATTGACAACGTCCAGCAGGTCCTTGAGGCACTTATCTACCGTGGTGCAAGCCTGGATGGATGCAGGCAGGTCACCAGTGTGCCCCACCATGTCTGGGTTGGCGTAGTTGATGCGCACCTGAAATACACGAGCAACAGTCTCATTAAAGAGTGTCTTGTCAAGCAGTGACCAGAGCCTGATGATGCACAGCCAAGCATACTTGTCCTGCATGTGATATACAAACTTGATGTGCATCAAAGGTAACACAGCACATGTAGAGGCTAGGCATGGTCTGATAGTGGCAACTGCATCAAGGTAGCGACGCAGGCAGTGCGGAGTGTTGTGGCACACACCATCTGATACTTCCCACTGCGCAGGGCTTCCTTTCCTGCTTCTGTGATCTCAAAGGCCTTCATGTCTGGCAGCTGGTTGAAAGGCACCTTGTCACTGGGAATCTGCACAACAAGGCAGGGAGGAAGGTCAAGAAACATCCGATCAACCTGCTGCTTCAAGCTGCACACAAAGGCTGCATCTTAGATGTATAGCTCAACAAGCAACAGCCACAATTGACCACTCACCTCCAGGTACGTCTCCATATTGCTGTCGAAGTACCCGCTCCTGTTACCGTTCCAAAAGAATGTGACATGCCCGAACTTCTGTGTTTCACTGCAAGCAAAGGTGCTGATACCATTGTGCACCAGGTACTCCCCGCTGGTCTTTTGGATCTCAGGAGGAGGCACCAGGAAGTTGGCTGGCAGCAGCAGATCACCATCATACTGCATCATGCCCACAAACTTCAAATCCTGCGCATGCAGACATGACCCATGAAGGATAGCTGCAGTTAGATAGTGATACAGCAGGCATCAAGTGTGCTGGCAAAACAGCTGCTGACCCACAGGTGCAGGAGGTTGCAACAGGCGCGACCAAATACACACATAAGCCACACACCCAGCTGCTTCCCGGAGGGAATGTCATCAAGTCTCCTCTGATACGTCAACCACAGCTCCCGGCTGACTGGCTGAACAAGGCATCAACCAGTTAGGGTCCTACTTGCCTTGGGGTACCTCTCCCTGTCAAAGATATCAAAGTCTGGATACTCAAACGCCTTGCTGATTTCAACCATGCGATCAGCCCTGAAGTTGAAGAGCACCACAGCATCACCATCCTCAACAGTGCCCACTGGCTTCTCCTTGTCGTCAACAATCACAAAGGGAGGCAGCCACTGGTCACTCGTAGGATTATCAGCTGGTCCCTGTGTTGGCAACCAGGTGTGTGCAAATAGATGAATGGTGTGTTTTGTGAAACAATGATATAGATAGGCACGCGCGTTGATGAAAGGTGCTGCGTGGAACATGGTCATTGCTGCCACTGTCAGAGCTATGTGTGGAATGCACAGGACTCATTAAGATGCTGACAGTTGCTGCAGCATCCACACATGGTTCTGTGAGGGAGGTGCTATCACACTCTACATGGTCGTCGACAACTTGGATTAAGCCTGTGCACAGCCAGCTGCAATGACAACCCAGATATGCAAGACCCAGCTACCAGTTACTGCGACATGTTGCAGTCAGCAAGAGCTTACCCTCAGTGTCTTGATTGCCTCCACTGGGTCCTGGAAGTAGTGAGGTGCCTTGCCCAGGACATGAGCATCCCAGCCACGCTTGACGATCTGCCAGTCAGCCTGCAAAAGATGATGCTAACTTCAGTGAGGCACCAATGAGCATTGCTGGTTGTCTTGAAGCACACGAAGCACCCTGGAAGAATATGAAGGCATTGACATGCTCCACACATCACATGTCTTGCTGGTCCTTACGACGTTTCTTTGTAGCTGTATGATCGGACATGCATGCGCAAAGAAAACACATGCATGCAGACACCATAACGACACTGTCTCCTGTTGGTTAAACCATGTGGGCTGCACTGATACGCACCTCGTAGCGATCCATGGTGACATACATGCGACCACCCCCTGACGCGACCTTTGCGTCACAACCATCTGCTTCCAGGGCCTTCAGGTCTGCAACCAGCTGCTGCGTGAATTGCACAGAACTGCCATCTGGCACATCACGGCCATCTGTCAGGATGTGCACACGGATGCGCTTAGCACCACGCTCCACTGCTCCCTTGACACATCCCATCAGCTGATCGTAGCGACTGTGCACGCCACCATCACTCAGCAGACCAATGAAGTGCACAGTGTGGTCTGCAAAGGACTGATTTATGAGCTTCCAGCCAGGGAGCTCAAACATCTTGCCAGAGCTCAAGGCAAGGTCAACCAAGCGTGCGCCTTGATCAATCACTTGGCCTGACCCCAAAGCGTTGTGGCCTACTTCACTGTTGCCCATGTCGGCATCACTAGGGAGGCCCACAGCAGTACCGTGAGCTTTGACGCTTCTGTACCTCTTGGGTGCCTGCTTCAAGGCATCTGTGGTTGGTGTCTCAGCCATAAATACAGCATTGTACTCGTCTTCAACGTTGACGCCCCAGCCGTCCAAGATGCAGACAAGAACAGGACCCTCTGGTTTGGGGATCGTGGGATGTGGCTCAAGCTTGAAGTCCGTCATGATGAACACGACGAGATAGCAGAAAAACACAAACTTCAATCAAGGACAAGTACCGGTGTGACAAGCAAAGAGGCCCTGCACTCGGTGACAAATGTCGCCTTACGACCGACGCAGACACTCAGCGCTCTGCAGTTTACGCTGTGCAGGCAGGCAGACGAACAAGAAGTAAAATACTTCGTACAATGAAGTAAATGTGGCTGGGCGTACGCTCTCAAAGCGTTACGAGCACAACCACTGTTAATTGATAGGGTTCGTCACACAGCACCACAGCATGACGCAGTGAACGTCGAAAATTGTAGCTTGCAGAAGTATGAAACGTAGTTGTCGTCCATGCAAGTGCTTCAAGGGAGCGCATATTCCTGGCTGCGGTGGTCAGCCAATCCTGCACTAGACCTAATGCGTCCACAGGGAGTCTTTTCTGCAAACTCATAGCCTTTGCACATCTGATGAACAAATGTAAGTTGCAGAAATCGTGCATGTCGACAGCTAGGCCATGGTCAACTTGGTCACCCAAGGTGCCAGTGTATTGCCCTTACGGGCCGGCTTCGCTTCTCATGTACAATGCGTCAGTGAACTGTACACTCACTGCAATATTATTCTCAGAGTACGGCGAGGTGAAAACCAGCGAAGCTAAACGCTATCGCATGTTTTGCAGAGAAAGTAGCCGGGTACACAGACTCAGGGAGCGGACAACAGACAGCACTACGAAATGTTCAAGTGAGTAGGTTTCAAGATACCAAGTACAAACCCTTGACTGCGCATGGGCGTGTGCTGGGCTAATCTCCACGTTGGTGGTCATGGCCCTCTCAGCAGCTCATGGTGGCAGCAGGACAACATTCCTTTCGGCTCCACAACAGCTGACAACGGCTGATAACGCATGCCGGAACAGCTACATAAGCCTTTAACATTAGCACCTAGAGCATGTGATGTGGCTGTCTCAGCCGTCGAGACTCACCATTGGCTGTGTTTCTTTGCAGAAACGCTTATCAGTCAGGTTTCCTTAGCATTCTTTACAGCATTGGCAGCAAGCCATTGCAAATCTGGGATAAGGAGGGTAAGCTGCTTGAAGACAGCTTCTGCAAACAAATGAGCGCTTTATACAGCACGCCCAGACATTGCCTGCTATATCAGCTGCCTCATTGTACCATGCTACATATTCTGGATTGGTAAGGCACGAGCCTTCAGGGCAACCATGGAACATTTGGCAGGCGTGATTGTGACATATTGCCACCATAGCCTATAGCAGATGCTAGTCATTGCAGTACTATGCAATGTCATACCTACACGTTCTTGCCATTTGTGTGTTGCTTGCTTGCGCCTGCTGTTCCTGTTCCGCAGTTCGCAATGGCCACATCAAGCGCATCACTGACACTGACATTCAGTCGTCAGTTCTTGAGATCATGTCGAGCAATGTGAACACCACATACATCACCTGCCCAGCAGATACTCACGAGACCCTTGGCATCAAGTTGCCCTTCCTTGTGATGATCATCAAAAACATGAAGAAGTACTTCAGCTTTGAGGTGCAGGTGCTGGATGACAAAGGCATCAAGCGCAGGTTTAGGGCTTCAAACTATCAGGTGCAAAGGAGTGGTTGCCTCACAGTGCACGGAGGGCATACTGTATCTGTCTGCAGTGATGCTGATCTCAGAGAACCAAGAGCAACAAACCATCAACACGCTGGCTGCGAACAGTGAATACGAAACCTCCTAGCTGTCAGAAGCTGACCTGCAGAGTTTTGCTGACGCTTGCTTGTGCTGGCTTGAAATGCCTGCAATACAGAGTACCACACGTGTGAAGCCCTTCATTTGCACCATGCCGATGCGCTTGGATGAAGGCTGGAATCAGATCCAGTTCAACCTCTCAGATTTCACAAGGAGAGCATATGGTGAGGCAGCTATCAGCAACACAGCATTTCTATGTCAGATAAATGCACACTGATGATTGCACTCACTTGATGCCTAAATGCAGCAGCGCGCTCTGCAGTTTAGGCCACAGCGTGACCCAATTGCTGTTGTAACTGCAAATCATCATCACATGGTCTGCTTTGAGCAGCAGTACTCTGTTCATCATCTTGGTGTAAAGTGAAGCATGTCCTGTTCTGGCATGTGCTGCTAGGAACAAACTACATCCAGACATTGAGAGTTCAAGTTCACGCCAACTGCCGCATCCGCCGCATCTATTTCAGCGACAGACTTTACAGTGAGGAAGAGCTCCCGCCTGAGTTTAAACTGTTCTTGCCAATCCAGAAGGCCTGAACACCATATTAGTGGAGGTTAATCACGTAATACAAGGTTACGTGCTCTGGACCAGCACTTCATTGTCTGGCAACAGCTAGCTGGCCACTGACTGTCAATAAGTGGCAAGAATAAGCTCTATGATGCTGCATAGCACATAGTGTGTGCTTGTTGCAACTGGGGTATAGATTGAGCAAATGGCACCAAAACAATCTTTATACGGTATACTATGACTACTGAGACAGCGTAACAGTGAATGCAGTCTTGGCAGCAGTCTCAGTTATTGCTCTGCAACGATGGGCAGCGAGCGCGATATGGGGTAGATGTTGCAGCTGCTACATCGTGACATATAAACTTAATAGTTGGACTCGGTGTGTCTTCCTTTTGCCAACCCAAACCCTTGGCTGGTTGCCAGCCAAGGCTTTGCGCCAACGGGGTCACCGATATCGATGATCGGATCACTAGTACTATTTGAAGATCGTGTACTGTTTTCTTTGGAAGCAGGGGCTCATTCTCTAGCTATGCAAAGTACACCGGCTACTCTCATGCACAGGAAGAACGAAGGTGTTCTAGTCGCACCAAACTGGCTTGACGTGAGCTTGCACTAGCGCCGCAGAACCTAGGAACCGACGGTGCCGGACCGGGTGCAGGCGCGGTTTGCCTGTGTGCTTGGCAAGCGTGCAGAAATGAACATGTACACGAGCGAAGTGAATAGCGATGAAATCTCTGCTCGGTGAGTGTATCACCCATGAGTCACGTGCCAGATTGCTGCAGCTGGGCACCATGCACGGTGCCTGATGCAACCACTTCCAAATCGGAGATGAGCCTCATCAGTGATCAGCGGCTCCGACAAGCAGGACGCAAAGACTTCCATTGCTTGCAACCAAGTGTGGATATCAGTTCAGGGACGCATCTGAGCAGGTCACTTGATACAGTACTTACTCATGAGTAACAGTTGACACACGGTGGCACGGGCCTTGGTTTGTGCATACTAGTAGCACAGGATTGACAGATTCTGTCCTAGCCCCCTTTGCAGCCCCGGAGGGCCTATAGCCAGAGTAAAGTCATCATGTAACGTGATGCAGGCCGTGGACACCCTGCTGTGGCAGTAAATCATACAATTTGTACGATTTGTAACCATGTGCAGCCGCTGCACCAGTGGTGCCATTGAGGTGCCGGTACGAACCTCCTGCTTGATCATTCATGAAAGCATTGAGATGACTGAAGTTCAGTCACTGAACACTGAATGCAGGCAACAGTCTGTTCAAAGACCTAGTGACTGTCACTTGGTGGCAAATTGGGCTGCGCTGCAGGCTGCTGCTTGCAAACTGAGTCAAATACCACATCACTGCTGTTGCCGTTTAGCCCTGTTTCTGGCCAGTTGTGCTGCCAACATCTGCTGCTCCAGCACCTCCCTCACCATCTCAGCATCAACAGCTCCTGGAGCCACTGCCAAATACTCACGAAGGAGTGCTGCTGCTTGTTCATGCTGCTGCTGGTGAGCAAGCAGTAGTGCCTCATCACGTAGATCAGGTAGACCAAAGGGGTCTGTTGATCGCAGGTATCTGAACCACCAGCAAGATTGGAAAGCACACCCCACAAAAGGCCGTTGCACACAAACACTACAGCTGGAAGAGATAACAAACCATCATGTCAACCATGTAATCCGTACACATACTTCCAGGGGCTGTTTCTTGCAACATGCATACACCTGTTGCCCTGACCATGT
>LWCB01003866.1:0-11085 GCA_001630525.1 Coelastrella sp. M60 | reverse complement strand
GACAGGTGGGTGGCAGAGGTGCCGAGAAAGTAGCTCTGATAACTGGAGGAAATACTGGTGAGCTTACATGTGCACTGAGCCAGCCAATTGGACCTTGTACGGCCCTTGAGCGCTTCTGCACTTGGCACTTGGGAAGCACTTGACTGTTGGCAGCTTCGGCATCGTGACATCGACGCAACCTCCGCCGAGAGTTTAGACTGGTCTTCTGAGGCCGAGCAATGATATGTACGGCTTGGTGCTGGTAATGAGCATGTGCACATGTTTATTGTGCTGTACTGCATTGTACTTCCATGTCAATTCATATTCACGCACATAAGCCTGGCACGGCCAGACTGATGGACCCTTGAGACTCTTCAGAAAGGCTTGACTCAACAGATGGGTCCCCCTTCATCGCCCGTGTCCTTGTGCAACAGGTATCGGATATGAGACAGCCAAGTCCCTGTGTCTTCAGGGTTTTGATGTTGTCATAGCCTGCCGCGACGAAAGCAGAGCAACCGGTGCGGTGAATAAGCTCAAGCAAGAGGTCCCTGGTGCCAGTGTAGACTACCTGCTGCTGGATCTAGCAAACCTAAAGAGTGTCCGAGATGCAGCAAGCAGGTGGCTTGACACGGGCAAAGCAATTGATGTTCTTTTGAACAATGCAGGCAAGTGCTATTGCCTTGTCAAGTGCAGGTGTCTTCTTCTGAGGTGCATCTGACTCATGCTATCGTTGACTGAATGCTCACCTCAGTATGCTTGTGCATGTTGGCATTGGACTGCATGCCCATTGCAGTCTCAGGTGTTCAGGTCAGTTTCCTCAGGGGATCACTGATGACATATGCTTTGCAGGTGTGATGGCATGTCCACGCATGACCACTGTGGATGGGTTGGAATACCAACTTGGCGTAAACCATTTAGGTCACTTCCTCTGGACGAACATGCTGATGCCGCTGTTACTGCAACAAAACAGGTGAGAACAATGGCAAAACACAGTGTGTAAGCCACCTTATCATATACACCATATGAGCACAGAAAGATTGACCTGCACACAGCAACTTGAGGTTGATTCATTGCTTAGCACACAGTGCACAACAAAGCACAGCGGATGAGCTACCAATTGTTAGTGCCTGTTGCGCCTATGTCATACGATGAGTTCTTGTGCAATGGTGCATTCCTGCAGCCCTACGCGCATTGTGAATGTGGCCTCCACAGCACACCTCTTTGGACGAATAGACTTTGACGACCTGCAAAATGAACGCAACTACGACAGATGGAGGGCATACGGTGAGGCCTACCAGGCTAGAGGCTGTGACCAGAACATCTCTTGACGGCGCAATGCCTTTTTGCAGGACATGCCGTTAATATGTTTGCAGTACCGAGGCTAGCACTCAGACACAGTCAGGTTCATTGTGCTGCTTTGCCTAGTCTGCCTTTCCTGTGTTTGGTTCTTTCACCAAGTGTCACCTCATGGTCGACCTGAGGCCACATATTTGGGTGGGGCTGTACTGTCATGGTTGTTTGCGTTCATTGGTGTTCAATCAAGCTAAACTCAATACCAGGGTGGAATAAATGAGCCCTCCTTTGCTGCTTTGCCTGCTGCATGTCATGGCTGGGATGATCATGAGCGCAGGTCAGTCCAAACTGGCCAACATCATGTTCACATATGAGCTGGCCAAACGCTTGCAGCCCAACAAGAACATCACAGTCAACTGTCTACACCCTGGAGTGGTACGCACAGAACTACCCAGGTGAGTTGAGGCATATGTTGAGGCCTGTGGGGAGCTTGGGTGTAGCTGAACAATGGTTTACAGCACCTTTCACGTGAGTCCTCATCAGCTGCTTCTGTGCCGTACAGCGAGTAGGGCAGATGACCCCAGCGCATTTTACCCCAGTCGCCATATTGCTGCATGCCACCTCATAGGTACCTTGTGCAAGACCCTGACGCCTTTACTAGCAAGCTGCTCACAGCTTTGGCCACCCCTTTTACACTCAGTCCCGAACAGGTGATATAGCTTTTTGGTCTATCCTGCACCATCTGTTTCTCCCCTGAGCAGGCACTTTTGTGTGGTCTAACTCCCACCACCATGCATTCGAAAAGCTGGCCTTTGTGTATACTTGCAAAGCAGTCAACAGAACTCATAACTGCCGTTGCATGTGTTGCACTGTCTGATATCTGTCTGTGTCACCACATATTGCTATGCCAAATGCACGTTCAACTTTCCATTGGTGCAGTACTGCCCTGTGCTGCACCCCCATCAGGTATGCTAGTCATGCTAGCACTATCGCCGCCAATGCTTGTCAATACAATGAGGCTTTCAACATGGCCGCTGCCTGCGTGCACCTTATGTCTTACCTTGGCAGGGTGCTCAGACCAGCATATATTTGTGCAGCTCAGCCGAGGTGGAAGGTATAAGCGGAAAATACTACGACAGCTGCAGGCCGGTCAGCAGCAGCCCAGCATCTTATGACACAGCCGTGGCAGCAAAGCTTTGGGACATCAGTCAGGATCTCACTCAGGCCCCAGCAGCAGTGGCCGCAGCTGCCGCCGTCCGATAGGCCCAGTGGGTGCCCAACTCTAGTATGGACATTGTGTTGTTTTACCAAGTTGGATCACTAAGCGCAAGTAGGCCGATGGGGCTCCATATTGCACCCGCTGCTTGCTAGTCACTCATGCAGTGATCAGTTGGTCCATAATTCTGGCTCTCTGAGAGAGCCCGCTGGCATTCTATCGCATTTCCCTCGGGGAATCATTGCCCAAGGGCCGTATGGCCGGAGTGGGTTACTTTGTTTAAGTTCGAATTTGAAGGGTTTGAATCTCAACAGCCTCGTGGCTGGAATGGGTGTTGCTACTACTACTTGAAGATTTGAATCCTAAACGTGACGGTTGATTGGGCCAGCCATATATGGTATACACCATACAAAGTGCTGCTGACACACAATACCTTGGTGGGAAGATGATACTAGTTGAACCCTTTGACTGGAAATTAGTGCTCGCTGACATGTGTTTCCTGTCCTCTGCATTCCTTCTCGGCAATTCACAGTTGACTTCAGGCAGAAGTTGATTTGAAAAGCACATCTCCATTTATTGATGATATGTGTACAGCTTGGGCCATGGGTGGCGGCCCCAGCGCATTTTACATAGTTGACTTTCGAAGTCTTGAGCATGTACAGTGCATATCAGTCAGCTGTAGGAGGCATCTTGCTTGTTTGCACGGTTAAGTTCTTCCGAAGAAGTGAGTCACACGTAAAACAAAGTTGGCCATGCAGCATGTAAGATGCAAATACAGCTGTATACAATGCACTGGGGCCGCCACCCAGAGTTGTGTCATCAAAACGTAGAGTTGTGCTTCAAAATGTGACAGCGGGCTGTGCATATGTTACCAGATGTAGAAGAAAGGTACATTGGAACTCACTGAGTCATTTGACAAAGCCCTCCTACAGCTGACTGAGTCATTTGACAAAGCCTGTGCTGCACATAGACATACATCACTAGCTGCAGAGCAGCTGCAGCGTCAAATGCTGGCATGCATGCCATGCCTTGCATGTATGTTGTTTCAGAGGCCAGAAGCTGAGAACAACGCTTCTGCCCATCATCTGAGACCAATATGTGGCGCCACCAGCTACCCACTCTTACATGCTGGCAACCATGACGTATGCATTATGTGCAGGCTATCACTCTTATGCCCAAGTGAAAAAAAAGCGGATCTGTTCCTTCAATGAGGCTGCCGCAGCCAATTGCGACACTTGTGCTGTGAGGATTGCAATCCAATTGGTATGGTGCCTGGATGTGTAGCAGCAACGAAGAACACAGCAACTTAACAGCACTGTACAGCAGTGGCAACAGTGCCTGTGGCTTAGCAACCATCAAATAGATGTCTGCATAGGGAACAGGGCCGCACACACATGTTGAAAGTTGTGAATGCTGTTGTGCTAGACCTGCTGGATGCACTGATATTCCCATGCACCCAGCTGCTCGATCAGCACACTACATCTGATGGCTGGTCAGAATGCAGTAGAATTATCTTCGCCATCACCCGCAGCAGCAGCCGATACCACAAGATGGTTGGGCAGCAGCTACTACTGAGGGTGCCAGTGACCGCAGCTTTGATCAGATCACATGGGTATACCACCCCGCTGCTTGTACTGTCAGCAGAGGGACTCGGCATGGCGTTGAGTTGCATACGCTGAAGAGGATATTTCCAATGAACAAACGTTCTCAACGCACAAGGAGCACACAATACACATGCTAGTGAAGCTGGCGACAGCGCCTGTCATGTCCTGTCAAGACAGCGCACAACTGTGCAGTGAAGCATGTTTGTGACATACACTGCTCAACCTACTCTCCAGCCACAGGAATGGGAGCGTCATAGGACATAGCTTCTTGCTGTATGTCTATATTTACCTGCCAGACAGGTGAACGCTGCAGCTTGGGGTACTTTCTTAATCTGGCAGAGCTGTACCACGCTCCAAATTTGCCCTGACCTCTTCTGTATGCTTTCCAAATGCACGCTGTATCTTCTTGTTGAAGTGGGCATTGCGAGAGTTGATGTAATCAACATCTGCATCAAGCTTGAATGCTCTGCGGCGGCTGAATCCCTTGCGCTGTGCTTCCTTGGCATTCAGCTCAGCAACCATGGCATCAACAGCGTCAGGAGCAACCTGTGAGATGAACAGTGGCATACACAACACCAGCTTTGAGGTGTCTGCGTCACAGACATGGAGCAGGATTGGGTGGATGCTGCAGAGAGGTCTTCATGAACGGCCCAAGCTGCTCAATGTATTCCCCTACTGCTATGCATTACTATGGAACGGGTATGGCAAGCAAGTGTAGAACACAAGATGTTTGAGGAGGGCGAAACACAGTGATAGGCAGGGCAGAGGACAAAGGCATCCCGTTGTTGCTTGGGGAAGCAATAAACCCATCATTCTGCAAATTTGAAGCTGCTCATCCTGCAACACACCTCATGCCCCTTGCCATACTCCATTGGGTCAACTTCCAATGCCCTGTCTGGCACTTGAGCCTTTGCTGCCTGGTATGATGACAGATCTGGCTTGATTGCAGCAGCTCGCTTGTCATACGCCAGGTGGGTGGCACGCTGAGTGAAGATCTCAGTGCCTGTCAAGCAGACCTTCTTCTCCTGCAGCACAATGTTCAGGGTTATGCAAGCTTTTAGAAAGAGCCCAAGTAACCAGGAGCTTGTTTATTATAAAGCTTGTGAGACCACAGTACTGATACTGAACACCTTGGATATGCTTCCTGAGGATTGCAAATGGTCCACCTGTCACATTCATTAAATCCATGCACAAACTTTGTGGTACACACCTTTTTCTTGTACTTGGCTTCTGCGATCTCAGCTGTTTCCAGCCTGTGTGCGTCATCAGGCTTCAGCCCCAACCTGGCCAGCTCTTCCTCCTGGCGCTTCTTACGCTCTTCATACCACTTCTTCTGCCCGTCACCATCTCCACCCGTCTCAGCAGCCTGCGCACAAGTTGTGTTAACACACCTGGGGGGTGAGCCTGCTCAGTTAGATGAGATTGCTGCTGACAGTACCTTGGCAGTCAAACACTGCTGCATGGGCCCCTGTGAACCGCTGCTGTGCAAGCAACACCATGCTACTTTGCTGCTCCTGTGCACTATTAATACTGCATACCAATTGAATGGTCAAAAGCAGTGCAACTGCATGTGATGGAACTGCGGCCCAAAACCCAGCAAGAAGATACAGGTTGCAGCTACAAGTGTTGTTTGTGCAGATGACGCTGGACATTCTCCACCAAGTGTGCCTGCGTACCCGCTGACGTTTACGCTCTGCAACGATGGCATTTTCATTTGCCTTGCGGGCCTGCTGCATCTTCTGCTTCAGCTCATAGAGCTTTCTTTGACGCGGATTCATGTTGGCGTAGGGGTCTCCTACTGCTGTAACACCTTCTTCACCATCTGCTGCAGCTGCTTGGCGGTCTTCAACATCGCCTGGTTCCGGTTCAGTAGCAGCAACTGCTTCTGCAGTCTGGCTGCCTGCACCTGCAGCTGCACTGTCTGAGGCAGCTGCATCACTGCTAACCAGGTGGCTTCCTGCTGACCTGCTGGTCTGCTGCTGTTCACGAAGGGCCTGTAGCCGTGCTAGACTCTCCTGCTGCGGGTCTACTGCGGTACCTAATGGGTCTTCACGCAAAGCTGCTGCTTCTGCCTTCTCTGCTCGTAGCCGTGTTAACACCTCTAGTCGACTGGGCAGCTGCACAAAGTGAACAACATGTGCCCGAGCTGATGATGCTGACAACGAGGAGCCAGTTCATGTCCCCATCATATGGCAGACAGGGTGACTTCTGGGCGATGAGATAACATGGGGTCGACAGCCTGACCTGAGCAGCTACTGTCACTGCGATGCATTGTTGGCTGCAGGCACGTGTGCATGATGTTTGCTGTGAGACTTGTTGAAAGCACTTAGTGATTATTACTTACCTGACCACAATCAGTGATGGTGATGCGCGCCTTGGGTTTTCCAGACTGGGATCCCATGGCTTCTATCTTCTTTACAATGGCCATGCCCTCCACCACATGTCCAAACACCACTACAGGGAAGAGATGTGCAGTCAACAGGACAGTGGGCATGCAAGTTGACAACTGAGGTATTGAGTAAGTCAGCTGTAGTATGCTGATAGACACCAGGCACCAGATGCTGCTGCTGCTGCTGCTGCCAGAGCCGGAACACATATTGCACAATCTGTGCCCTACCATGCTTGCCATCCAGCCAGGGACATGGCACTGTACACAAAAAGAATTGAGACCCATTGGTTCCAGGTCCTGCGTTGGCCATGCTAAGCACTCCGGGGGTGTCGTGCTTGAGTGCAAAGTTTTCATCAGCAAAGGTCGGGCCATATATGCTCTCCCCCCCTGTGCCGTTGAAGTTGGTGAAGTCTCCACCCTGGCACATGAACTCTGGTATGATACGATGAAATATCGACCCCTTATAATGTAAACGCTTCCCTGTTTTACCAGTGCCCCGCTCCCCCGTGCACAGTGCCCTGAAATTCTCTGCAGGGAAGAGGCACGTTCGCATCAGAAAAGAATCAAACTATTGCAATGACTTCAAATCGGCAGTTGCCAGGCAACTACCTGCCGTGCGTGGCACCACATCAGCTGCAAGTTCCATCACTATCCTGCCTGCATCCTCTCCGCGTATGTTGATGTCAAAGAATACCCTTGGGTTGTCCATCGGCACTAGTAATCTAGCTGATAGAACTGGTGGAAGCAGCTGCAGGATAGGTATATGCCTGGATTTCTTATCAAAGTATTGCAGGCCATCAGCAGTAGAGGTGATAAGCCGAGTGACAGAAGTCCAAACATTTCGTGCACCGCTAACATGTTGAGCTATGACATTATCACACCCGCCGTGATATTGTCTGCCCATACATAATCCTCTCAAACGGTGCATTGTGACTGGCGTCTGTTACACGGCATAACAAATACCAGTGCTTCGCATGATATGTGACATATATAGCAGAGTCTGTGGATCCAGTTGCGCTTGCAATACAGCGTCACAGAAACTGATAGCAGCAGCAGCCTAGATCGTCTGGTCGTTCATTGTCACCGCCACAGAGCGCAAGCCTCACTAGACTAGCTGCTAGATTAGTCACCTATGAGCCAGCTGGCCCTGGCACATTTTTGTAAACCCAATCTAGTTACACTAGTAGCAGCAGCAAGATACTCAGACATGGCGCAAATGGCAATGTCACAATAGGTGTCCAGCAATGAGGTTTCGCCAATGAGCCACAACAGGTATGATCAGCACAGTAGGTAACGCTGAGTCCACTCCCTAGGCAGAAGACTTTTCACCCAACCCCTTTAGCCGTCACACCCACATTCAGGAGACATGCGTAAGGGAGCAGTATCGACACTGATATCTTGCACTGCAGGTGAAGAGTAGTAACGTGGTCAACGGTAGGTTGTTCAGCGGCAGATCCGGCCAATCTCTGCGGCGCATCATTACTATAGTCCTTTTACATACAACTACAGCCCGATGGACAGGGTGCTTGCACGTATCAGCATGTATGCGTCAACAACAACACGTAACTGTGTCACTGCATTTTCAAGCCCTTGTACCCGCAGATGAACAACATGGCCTGCTGGGGGGTCTCTGATTGGTCCTATAAAGTCGTGACAGTGACTGTTTGTCAGTGCACCAGGAGTCGCTACAGTTTCGTAAGGGCGACCTAAGCCAAGCTACGCTACCGGTTGTCGCAGCTCCAGCAGGCGATCTCAGCCCTACTGGCAATCAAGCGAAAGCTACATATACTTTGACAAGGACTCATTGCGTGCGAACTCTTGCATTCAGCAGACAAGCAGGATGGTACTTGCGTCTGAGGCCGCTTCTCGGATGCACATTGGCACAGACAAGGTATTTATGTAGCAGTTTTTGATGTCCAAGCTCTCCAGCATAGAGTCCTGACGCCCAACTGCTGCAGAAAAAGGGACACGTCAAGATGGTGAAGCCCGGGCAAGCGCTTGCACCTGCACGACGAGTAAGACACTCACATCCCGTAGACTGACAGTATCTGGTTGTTGTTTATGAGGGCAGCTTCGTGGTGAACTGTGCCGCATTTCGCACTGCACTGCACCATTATATCGTGACTTCCGAAAACGCTTTCACCTTGTGGGAACCAGTCTTGTGTCTTTCAGCGGAAACAACGAATAATTTGTATGCAGGTGGCACCTTGGGTCGCCTCATCTGTACCTCGGACCATCCGCAACAGGTGATCAGCTGCTGCTAGTGTCACTATACTATCAGCAGACCACGCAAATGGCCAGGTAGCATTTATAAACTACCCATCAGCCATAGCAATGACGCCATCGGCCCCGCGCCCCATTTCAGAAGCGGACAATACATGCAGGGTGCTTCCAGCATTATGCTCATAAACATTCCTAATCTTCCATGCATTCATGAGATATCAGGTAGCATGTCAACTCAGAGCTTGTGTTCTACAAATCAAACATAACCTTATAACTACGTACCAGGCGTGAGCAGAAATACACAACGACATGTCCAGCACATCCTGCTTTGTGCCATATGTACTGCTGGTGTGCTGTTCGCACGGAAGGTATATACGCCCTTTCGGACGTCTTGTATCCTGGTCTGTACCAGCAAGTTTTTATTTTACAGGCCGTCAAGAAAGCTGAAACCTGGCAAGCCAAGCCCATCTTCCCCGACTTACACACAACAAGAAGTGGTGGTGAATGCTGTCACTGGCAGGCTTGCTCTTGGACCTTGGTGAGGAAACTCCTTGAAGTGCTCATGAGGCTGCTCAGACAGCATAGTGTGTCTCTGCAGAACTTGCTGACGTTGATATGCTGACTGTTGTCATGTAGAATGTCATCACCACCATGGGCCCTCGCACATCAACTCCTCCTAATGTTGGTATCATCGCAACGTGTTCCTGCAAGCATTCAAGCAGCAGTCAATCTGCATCATTGCATCATCACACAAACAAGTCGTGGAGTACCAGAGACCCGGTGGTTGTTCTATGTTGCATGCCAGCTAGTGCCAGGGTAGTTTCTTCTAAGCATGCTGATGCACTTACCATGCTGTTGTTTGGTATCGCTCTTTACATTCACCTGCTAATGCTCCTTGCACACCATACAGGTCTGGTCCCTTCAAGAGCCACCCTAATCCCAGTGGTTTGCCTGATGTAGTTCTGCCTGACACACTTTTCATGGACAGTGATGGAGCAGCACATCTGGGGCTTGATACAGCAGAACACAATAAGCTGCTGCGCGCACTACAGGTATGCCGATGTTATGTTACAATGTTAGCTACCCTGGACATGCGAGACACTTTGTTCGTCGATGTTGTTCGCCAGGTGGCTCACTCACTATCTGTGTCATGTTGCATATGCTGTTGTCTTTTCAGGAGGCACAAGAGAGCAATGGCATGCTGAGCAACCCACCCAACATGGACGCTGCATTGAGGGCTATGGCACAGGTCATGGGTCCAAAGCGTGTGCAGGTAAGACAGCTGTAACTCTGATTTCTGCAGACCTGTGTTTTTCTGTGTTCCATGTGTTCTCAAAGATCTTTTGTGAAGTGTTGCCTAGCAGGATGCCATGCCCCAAGGTGTTGCTCGCAAGGTCGCACGTGTGACAAGCCAGGGTTCCATGTTGTGATGATACAGGCCAAGCGCAAATGGCTGAGAGAGTCAGGGTCCATGCCTGCTCTTCAGAAATCTCCCTCAATGCGCAATACAAGGGTGATGCAGAGGCGTGACCACCAGATCAACCAGCCCAGGCGCTTCTACTCTTCAAACCTCATCCTGAGAAATGCACAGCACGGCATCGCATAGGCCCCAATTCGTACTTTTGCTGGCTGGCAGAACAGAGTTGAAGATGCAGCAGGTTTAAGCAGTGCCTTGGAAATAGTGATAAAGACAAGTGATCTGCCAATGTCTCAGCATTTCAGTGAATGACTTATTGTTGGATTTCCTACACGCCAACTGCACTTTTGTTGTGCATGTTCTGCACCTCAGAGGGCGACACCAGCACGTTGGGATGTAGCAGCCCACATTGACCACCTTTATGGGCAGTTGATCGTACAGCACCTGTAGCCATGTGGAACGATGCCGCTCTGTGTGCCGCAATCAGGCTTGGGCTCTTGTAACAACGGGTTGATATAGTGGGTATCAAGTTTCCGTTGCTACAGCTGCACTGTCTGCAGCCATGCTACAGCCTGGCCATAAATGGTGTCAGCAATGGGCCGTCTTCAGTGCTGTTGTAGCCTACAAGCAGTGCTGGTGAGGATGTTCTGTGCCTTAGCCTGGCTTGTATGGCATTTGAGTTGCTGACTCGTTGGGGCAAACTTTGCAGTGCTAGGGGCGTTGTGACCAAGTTGAGACCAGTACCAAAGCCGGCTTTTTGGATATGCTACCTAGCTTGGACAATGAAGCACCACTGGTGCATGGTCGTTTCACTTAAGTAAGCCTGCCTGTGTTAGTATGGGCTGCTTGTGATAGTAGAATGCCGGCACCGTGAACGGTTCTGTGCCACAGGCAGCCTTGTCACTGAGTGCCACTTGAGAAAGCCCAGCCTGGGTACGTTTGACATTGTTCCCGGGGTTGCAAC
>LWCB01003859.1:0-12778 GCA_001630525.1 Coelastrella sp. M60 | reverse complement strand
AGATTTTGTTGCTGAAAAGCTTGTTACTGTGTTCACACCTTCTTTACCACTTTAGAATCTTCATGATGCATAGGCTTCATCGTGCTGTTGCCTGCCGGCAGGCATGCCCCTCCCCTTGACCCTCGCTGGTGCGCCTGTGTCGGTTGGACCCCCTGGTTTCAACTTCATGGGACCTGCCAACAGCAGCAGAGGTCAAGAGCCCTTGTTTGTCCCTGGAGGTGGCTTGACCAGGCCCAGCTTCAGACTCATAACGGCAGCTAGCAGACAGCACAGAGTCCAGCGCCATCAGCGTGGAGGCAGCAGTACTCCTGCATCTCAAGGCAGAGATGTCCAGCAGTCGGTAAGGCACACCCACAATATTAATGCTGGCAGCAGCAGACGCATGGCCACAGCAGATGCAGCAGCAGCGGGGTTAGTGCCTGATGCAGTTGCTCAGCCAGCATCATCACAGCCACTTGAAGCTGAACTGCGGGAGGGGCATGGCTGGAGAGCTCAGGTTAGTGCAGAGGCAGAGAACAGCTTTGGCGGTCATGTTTTGCTGAAATATAGCAACAAGGACAACACTGTTGCTGCCCAACGTTCAGCCTCCTCACGTGCATGTCAACGGCAAGCCATCGAGGATGGTTGCTGTAAGTGTGTTACGCCATCCACAAGGCCTGACACCAAGCACTCTCATTCTGTCCACTGCAGGCCTCTGCAGCATCATTAAGAAGGTACAGGGTGCATGTCAGGCGCACAAGACAAACCACAGCAATAGGCCAGTCTCAGGCCTTGACCAGCTCTGCTGTTGCAAGTGAGCCCTTCATGTTCAGGGCAACGCCTGCAGCAGACCTTGGAGCAACAGCCACAGACCATCCTGCTTGTGTAACAGAGCAGCAGGGAACTGTATACACGGCTGATGCCAGGAGCGGCCACAATGCACACTGCAACAGCACTGGCAGTTGCAGCAGCCGCAGATGGTGGCCACCGTGGCACTTGTTTACTCGTTGTGTGCGTTTGCTTCACCAGCTGTTACAGAATGGCTTTGGCAACACACGTCATGAGGCTGCTGTTGCTGTGCCCGCCGCCACTGTCAGTACACCGAGGCCTAATTACGGTGCTGTAGATTTCCCATTCAGCTTTGCTCTGGATATGACGGGATCAGATGCATCACCTGCTGCGTCAGCACCTGAACCAAGCCCTCTGACAGCAACCAACCTGGCTCAAGTAACAGGAACAGCAGGCGGTCGCAGGCAGCGCTCACATCGGCGCTCTGCAGCAAGAGCAGGCCAGCGACGGCGCAGAGGACAGCAGCATGCTTCAAGGACTGTAAACAATGCCAGTGATGATTACGAGTGTGAGTATGAACTTGTCAGTGTCTCACCTGAAGTAGACGTATACGAAGCCGTGAGTGACAGTGATGGCAGCCAAGCTACTGCTGGTGTTATGCAAGGCAGGTTGCCACCTGCATCTGCAGCAAGGCTTTGGCCGCCTAGCAGCAACAATCGAGCTAACAGCCTGCCAACTGGCCCCTCAGCTCAACCAGCCACAACAGCAGCAGCAGCAGCAGGCAGCAGTGGAGGCAGCCGCATACGCCCAAGCCCCAAACGCAACAGGACCAGTGACTATGAAACAGAAGCAGCAGCTGGTGATGACACAGGAGGTCCTCACAACGATGCATTAGCTAGGCCTGCGGCAGCAGCAGCACCAGGGACGTCCATGGCAGCAGAATGCATGGCATTGTGTTCTAATCAGACTCTGTCATTGTATGCTGCTGAGGATAGTGCAGAGGATGATGACGATGTGCCAGAGCTCGAGAACAGTAGCAGTAGTGATGGCATGCCAGAGCTTGAGGTCAGCACCACAGAAAGTGAAGGTGACCCGGGGACACCTGAGCTCAGCCAGCCACCAACAATGACAGATCAAGTCTCAGCAGATCATCATGATGTTGATCAGGGCAGTGATAAGAATGATGGTGATGATGATGATGACAGCGTGCCACAGCTTGAGGCTGATCATGATGACGATGTAAGTGAAGGAGGAAGCCTGGATGATGACAGCATGCCTGATCTTGAGGGTCACACAAGTGAGGCAGTAAGTCACACCAGCATGCCATCACTGCAACATGACTCTGGTTCGGATGAAGAGGTCCCAGGAGGAGAGTCAACTCAGGATTTCGCTGGTCGCGGCAGACAACAGGTAGCAGCAGCTGGGGCTGATGGCAGTGGCAACCTGAGGCATGCATCAGGGTTGAGAAGAGGGTTCTTCGCTCACCCTCCCCACCACAGCACATCAACAGACCAACAGGAGCAGCAGCAGCATGGTTCAACGTCGGCACCATCAATCTCTGCTGCTAGGGCTCACCACAGCAATATGCCACCTTTGGTTGATCCAATGATCATCAACCAGATGCTTGAGGGCCTCTTTACTGACAGGAATGCGCCTGAACTTGGCAGCAGCTATGGGTCAGATGCTGACTGGGAGACAGCATCAGGGGAAAGTGACGATCTAAACGATGAGGGTCATGGTGACGGCCGTGTGAGCTTAGACACAGAGGAGATGATGATGCGTCTGTTTGAGCACCTCTCTCAAACAGAGGAAGCAGATCAACACCTCGTCAGCGGTCGCAGCCGTGCTGCTGCTAACGGTGCCCCGGCTGCTGCCAATGCTCCACCATACAGGAGGCAGCGCAGCAATGGATTTGTGGTTCCTGGCACCAGCAATCCCAGCCGGAGACCAGCTCAAGCACAGCACTCAGTGGGCAGCAGCCAGGCTGACACAAGCAGGTGCCATACTGCACCACCTGCTTCAACGGTTGTGAAGGGCTTACCTGCATTGTCTAGACCAAACAGGACACCATCACCAGTGCCAGCAACAGCAGCACAGCAGAGTTACGCTGCACCTCGAGCAGCAGGTCCATCACTACCAGAAGGCATGCTGTCTGCTGCTGCTGCCAAGGCTAAGAAACAGCAGCTGAGCACACTGCTGTCTGATTCGAGCTACTCTGATGATCTCCTTCATAGTCTGAGCGGCGTGAATGCCTCAGATTCAAGAATAGTGTCAGTAATGAACCTACTGAAGGGAGGGAGGTATGAACTGGCAGCAACAGCAACCACCAGAGGGGCGAACAAGCAGTGGATTGCCTATGAGGATATGATGTTCAACAAAAGGTTACAAACTGCAAAGCAGATGGCGTGGAAGTGGAGGTCATAGAATCCAAGGCGTCTCGGCACTGTACATATGTATAGATGCATTCGTGTGCAGCTGTGCAGTGTGGTGTGCATTTGCCTGTGTCCTCTGCATACATTGTAGAGTAGTGGCTATTCTCACCCATCTGGTGGTTAGGGTGCTCTGAAGGGAAGGTTAGTATACAAACTTCCCTGCAGTACGTATTGCAGCTGGATGGTCAGGCAGCAAGGATGTCAGCAGGATGAGTGCTGACTGTGCTGCAGCTTGCTTGGCAAAGCGTGTTATTGCATACCAGTAGTAGTAGACACACCCATTCCGGCCACGAGGCCCTTGGGACCAAGTGCAGCAGGTAAAGATTCTGATGACCAGCTTGAAATAATGAAAAATGTCAAACATGTTTCAACATCTGTTTTGTACAACTGGTCAAGGATTAGATCCCAGATGCTGGATCAATTCAACAGGCCCCCAGTTCCTCGCTTGTAACCAGCTCATAATCATCTGCGATCCTTGTGGTTGGTGCTTGCCAGTCTGTTACCTGTTGCTAAAACTCGCGTCATGCCATGTGGAATCTACCGTAGATTATAGTATACAATAATACAATCAATGATACAATAATACAATCAAACAAACAAACAAGCAAACCCGCTCCGGCCATACAAACCTTGAGCACCACCACAATTAATCGTGCCAGGGCTGCAGATGCATACTGTCAGACTACCTACTCAAGAGGTAAACTTAGTAGCCAACCAGATAACAGCAACACACCCAGTCCCGGACAATGATGCCAGTTAGTAAGCATGATTCCAAGCATCAATGACATGGCTCTGGGGCGCCACACTGTGGCAGGCTGCATGTTGTGCAGCCTGCAGTGTCATAGGCAGCTTGACTGTTTGCAACGCTCAATTTGCGAGTCCCGTTATGCACCGTGCATAACGTGACAGTCTCATCAACACTTTTTGACAAAGGAATTGACATTACCTTGCCTGCATGGGCTAGCAGAGAGATCCAGCCATCCTTGCATTCACTGTGTTGCATGCCCTGTACTTCCTTCCACTTCAAAATCTGGGATTGTGACAGAAGTCACTTGCAGACCATGACCATGCAACCCTGTCTCATCGGATGTGTGTGCATAACGCAGGCGATAGCTCTCTACAGACAATCCAATCAAGTCCCTGCAGGGTGTTGTATTCTTGTTTGTCTGTTTTGTAGGCTTCAAAGGCACATGGGCATTGCAAGATGACAGGCCGATGACTGCTGATCCTGTCAGGTGGTATATAGAGGCAAACATAACCGTTATGGAGGCAAACATAACCATTGAAGTGACTTCAACAAAAGATGAACAACAGATTCTGCCCGTGCCTTTTTCACCAGCCTGCCCAGGTGAGCCACTGAGGGTGGGCTCAAGCATTTGTCCATTGAAGAAGGCCATCGAAACAAGGTCACACAAACTCTCTTACAATGCTGGCACCATCATCGCGTAGTCAAGTTCTGGCTTGAGGTCTCTGCTCATCACCTCCTCGACCACAGCAAGAGGATCCGCCCCCTCTGCAAGCATGCAGCACACAGCAACAGCAGTAACAGTGAGCCCATGATACAGACACGGCAGCACGACCAGCCAGTAGCAATCCAGGTACATTGCAAGCGATGAGTCTAAAGTAGCAGAATCTCAGTGGCACCTGCAATGCTGTGACTCTCTCGCTGATGAGCCACATAAGCTGTTATCCCATGATGGCTTGAGCATGAACTGTGTGCTTACACAAAGTAATCAAGCATCAATTTCTTGCGCCCTTGTCCTCTGCATCACCCTCACAACTGTTTTCTGTCCCTTGTCCTGCTCACCGTGTATGACTCTGAATATTCCCTCTATGATGGGGCAGTCCACCCTCAGCTTGAGAGCCAGCTCATGTGCTGCCTTGCTGGTGAGCACCCCTTCAGCCACAGCACCATGCATGCTGGCAGTGATGGCGGGAAGCTTCTCTCCACGACCAAGACGAAGGCCAACAGTGCGGTTGCGGGACAAGTCACCTCAAGCACAACAGGCAGCAGCAGCTGTTTGAACTATGAAGGATATGAGCTACACTGCAGCAGAGAACCTCTCCAATGATGTGAGAATACAGTGGAGTAGATGATGGCACAGAGCACAAAGTCCCAAACTAGCAGATACCCTTGTATTCCTGGCTCAGTTGATATTGCCAGTGTATCAGCAGCAATAAGGCAATGCACCAATTCATATGAATCTGTCCAGCTGTTGGCCAGCCACCACATGTTGGGCAATTTCTCTGCCAGACGTCCTCCCTACCCCGTCATCCCAGTGCACTCCTCTCCCTCTCTCTCACCCTCCCCTCGCTGCCTCACCTGTACAAGTGAGCACCAGGTCTCCCATTCCTGCCAGCCCGTTCATTGTGAGCGGGTTGCCTCCCCTCACCACTGCCAGCTTGGTGATCTCATGAAGTCCTCGGGTGATCAGGGCAGCACGAGCGTTGTTGCCCAGCTGCAGCCCGTCACTGATACCTGAACATAAAGAGGGGGAAGATGAGGCGGAAACACATACACACATGTGGACAGCAGAATGCAACAGACAAGAGATTTGTGATGGAGAATAACAAGCAACAAAGATTGTGAAGAGATATTTGGTAAATGTCATGTGGCCTGCTGCATCATGCTCGAGCAAGGTGCTCTACTGCTGTTGTCTCACCACAGGCAATGCCCAAGACGTTCTTGAGCGCCCCGCCCAGCTCCACCCCCGTCACATCAGTGGTGCGGTAGCAGCGGAACCTGGGGGTGGACAACAGCTGCTGAACACGAGCAGCAACAGAATCATCCTGGATAACAAACAGCAAACCCAGCCAGAACACACCACATCAGCCAGCCATACATCAGCATGAAGATGCAACAGAAGGGAGCTATTGATTACACGCCATCAACCGAGCTGGGAAGCTGCTGAGCACCTGGTGGCCAAGTTGCTGCTTGCTTACGATATGCACCATCCCATGACAATTGAGGCTGAATACAGCCCTACTGGTTGACACTGGCTGTTAGCAAAGTGTTGCCACAGGCGGTTCAATTGGCTTGCAGCAGCAGTAAAACCCCCAACCCTGATCCTGTTCATCTCCCCGCCCCCTCATCATGGTGAGATCATGTCTGACTGACCTGAGCAGCAATGGTGACCACTGTTGGCAGCCCCCTCACCACCTCAGCAGCAAATGATGGACCTGACAGGTAGCACAAACAACTGTGACACCGGCGAGGCATCACACGCAGCAGGATCTCATGAGGCGTCTCAAGAGTGGAGTTCAGGATACCCTGGAGGAGGCAGCAGCAGCAGCAGCGGAAGAGGGGTTACAGCAGAGGCTGAGCAGCAGTAGCAGGAGGGGCGATTATGCTGTTAATCAGCCAGGTAGGCAGATGAGATATTGACAGGCGCTGCTGCAGCGTTCTGCTGTCAATAGAGCAGCGGGTGGAGGATGTCGGTGCGGTGTTGTTAACTACACAGCTAGCCCTCCTTGGTAACCTCCCCAGATGATATCAGCAAGGATAAAATCAGCAGCTGCCAGACACTGCCAGGTGGTTTGCTGCAACATCTTGACCTTCAAACGATAGATTAACCCTCTCTTAAGTATATGCCCCGACCCACCTTCGTGCACGATACCAGTATCTGTTGTGGTGTGAAGAGCTCTGCCACTGGCCTCAGTGTTGATTCAACGAACGGTGTGGGCACAACCATCAGCACCAGCTGACTGCTGCTGACCACATCAGTCATGTTGTTCGTGGCTGTCAGGTTATCAGGACACCTGTGACCCTTCAGGTATACACTGTTCTCGTGATCAGGACCATTGATGCTTGACACAACCTGATGAGCAGGAGATACGAGGGGTGTGGGCAGGGGAGAACATACAAACAACTCAGAGCACCGCTGGTAGCTTCATACTTACAAGCTGTTATGCACGGTTGACTTTTATAGTGAGACTTGAAAGCGTTATGTAGGTCAAAGAAGCAGCACATCTTTGGTGGGCTTTGACAAGCATTGCAGGTGAGTGACACATTAGCAGTTGCTGTTCTGCCAGTGTCAGGAGAAAGGATATACCCAATGTTGACACCGCTATACACTCGCCTCGTCTTCTAAGGCCCACAATCTGACGTTGTGTCCCATTCTTGCGCAGTGAATGGCCAGTGCCGTGCCCCAGGCTCCGCCTCCTATAACGCCAACACTGGTGGGAGCTGTGCCTAGGGCACGCGAGCTGGATACGGAGGACATGCTGGAAACAAATTGATATGGTTATTATTATGCTTGGATTTGCTGTTAGGCTCCAGCTGTTGCCTTCACGTCGCTCGGCTGTACGATAGTGGGTGTGTAAACAGTATTGCTGCTTGATGAAGACAGGATCATCAAGCTGCCTTGCAGCAGCGCTCAGCTGGTGAGGTAAAGATTATGACATACCCAGGCTGCATTGCATCGAAGAACGAGGCACTGGCATCTGGGTTGACATAATAGGTTGTGCCTGTTCGAATGCAGGTTTGGACGAACCCTGTCAGCAGTCGCAATGCATCCCAAAACGCCAGAACCTGAATGATACACTTTTATAGATGTTTATTCTGGATCACGCGAGCTTATTCGGTAGATAACCAATGTCCGGGATGCAGTGTTCGAATATTGACATGAGTCCAGCTTATCCTGATCGACGGCAACAGCGATGCACATTGTAATCCGATTTTTGAGCCCCTTTGAAACCAAAGTTTGCATCCAGCCGTGCAAACCCAGCGGATGACAAAGAAACACATCTGACATGCATTGCGTGCAAGCCCTGTGGGCGCCCGTCGCTCCACAACACACAGTAACAGCTCTCGCAGTTGGTGATAATCCAAACTGCGCTTGCTACACCGGATCAGATGACGGCAGTATCATCAGGTAACACTGCTGCAACAGCAGTGGTGAGCATAGCTGACGCTTCCATGTCAGCCCAGTGCATCTGTATAACATGACTTACTCAGCCTGGGCTGTTCTTCTAAACCCTACAGCTGGCAGCAGAGCGCTATCGTCTCCGACAATGTCACTCCTGGCAGCTCCCTTGAGCCTGTGCTCCTTCTACAGCATCATGAACATCCAGTGGTCGCCATGCTGGCAGGATTATCAGGTACTGTGTACACATTCGGGTGTGAAGACAACCTTGGCAACGATATGCTGCAGTTGCAACTCAACCCATCAGCCTGGGTGATCAGATCTGATCAGATCAAACCAAATGCACGGCAGCATCACATCAAGCACGTACCGCGGCCGTGCTGTGAAACCCAGGCTCCCCCCCTGGACCCTCATCCCCTGACTGCATCAGCAGCATGGTTTGACGTGCTCTTGTGCTGTGTTGTCTGCTTACTTGTCTGTACAGATGGCAGTGGTTCATACCTTGTGTCTGTTGACTGTGAAGGCTGGGTGTGTTTGTGGGAGGTCACAACATGGACATGTCTGGGGAAACAGAGAGCAGCACCGCTGACAGCAGCAGCGACACCCAAGATACTGCTGCTGGTGAGGCTGGGCGATACTAGGGGTTGGCATAGGGCAGCAGCAGCAGCAGCAGCACTGTGAATCAATTTTTCTGGTTCATGTTCCACCACTACTGTGTGTATGCAGCTGATCAGTATGAGTGCATAGACATGTGGCTGATACAGCTGATTGCATGAGGGAGCTGCTGACATTTCTATCAACTAGTAACAACATATGCACAGGTACGGATGTGTGTCAACGTCAGAACTATTGTTACTGCTGTTTCTGTGCGCTGCTGCCATCGTCCTTCTTCATCTGCACAGCCTGATCAGGAACACATATGCATCGTGATTCCAGCAACACCATGGCAGCAGCAGCAGCAGCCTCCAGTGTATCAGGACCATTCCTTGTGTGTCACTGCTCACTCTCCCATGATGCTGGTGTTCCACTGGCGCACCTTGACCCTGGTGGCAGCACCACTGGTGGCCTACCTGGGGACTGCAGTCAACACAACAAGCATCACAGCAACCCAACACATCAAAACAGACAGCAGCAGCAGCCAGCAGCAGCCGCATGTAGCTGATGATGTTGTTGCTGTGTTTGCTGTGTGTACTGCTCCTGCTCTTGCCCCTACTACTGCTGATACAGTTGTGCTGACTGTGACCAGCTCGGGAATTGTGTTTGGAGGAAGCCTGGCGGGAAACAGACTGGAACAGGTCAGAAGATGAAGTGACACGCATATGTCACAAATGTGTTATATGACGGTTATAACACAGCACACCGCACTGTGATGCATACCTGCAGATCCGGCTGCAGCATGTTGTTATCACAGCTGTCTTGTTCCCTCCAGACACTCACATCATATATAAGATACCCTAGCAGCAGCTGCATATATCCACCACTGCCAGACATGACAGTTATTGCTGATGGAGTTATTTGGGAAATGCATGTCAGGGATACAGGTGTGTGGTGCAGGGTCAGCGCAAGCTGATCTGACATCTTGATCTCATCATGACTATCAATCTTGTCTTGATCATGTTCATCCAGGCCTGGACTGGGCCCCTGGTGACTGGTGGCAGCAGTGCTCCCATAGTGCAGGGCTGTTTCAGAATCACTGGCAGCAGCAGTGATGTTGAGGCGTTATTTGGCAGCAGTACCTCCCCACACCTTCACCTTCACTTGTTGCTGGTGCAGCCTCACAGTTGGTGTCTGTTGGTCTGCAGCACATTCAGCAACAGCACTGGTATGCCAGCACAGTGGAAGATGGTGGTCAGGCAGCAGTATGATGGAGATGTACAGATGAAGGGAAGTAGATGGACAGCAAGTTGGGGCAGAAGTCAGCAGCAGCAGCAGCAGCAGCAGCGGAAGATCAGGTCCAGCAATAAGGCAGTGCAGTTCAGCACTCCGTCCTTGTCATCATCAAGTGACTGCTCAAGTGCTGATTCGTCAGACGCTGATCAGATCACAAGGAATGCCAGGAACATAGATCAAGATTGGGAGCAACAGCAGCCAGAAACAGCAGCAGTTGACAGGCTTATGATGAGTGACCAAGGTGCAGGACACAAGCACAGAAGCAGCAGGCGTCATGCAGGGGCAGCAGCAGCACATTATGAACCACAGCAGCAGCGTCTATTAGGTGGCCTGCTGTTAGTGGACCATCAGAGTGACCTGCAAGTAGCTGCCAGCAGCACAAGTGATGGAGGTGGTGGTGATGCACATTCAACTACTGCTGCTGCTGGTGTTTCTGTTGTGATCTGGACCAGCTCAGGAGCTCAGGAAGTTTGGGGTGTGAACAACATCAATAGCAGCAGTGCCAGGCACCAAGACAAACAGCACCAGCAGCAGCAGTCCTATTGCTCACAGCGTTGTGATGCACAACACTCTCAGCAGCAGCATTCAGGCACAGACACAGACACTCCTCAGCTGCTGCAAGTGGTGCAGCTACAGCCCTGGCTATGTGCTGGTCAGTACAAGTGGCAGCAGCAGCAGCATGTTATGCTGAGTACGGCTCGTTGCTTTACTGCTGTTGACCCCAGACAATGTAACAGATATGCATTGCTGCTGCAGCACCAAACATCATCGTCACGATATCAGAGGTACAGCAGTAGCAGTAGTGGTGGTGGTGGTGTTAGGGATGATAAGGTCAGCTGGCTGGCAGCAGCATTACAGAGTGAACAGCAGCAGCAGCAGTGCGTTGATGTGTTCTCCTGGCTTCCTCAGCAGCATGACTGTCATCTCTATCTGTGTGATCTGCTGACACATCATCATCACCACCACTATCAGGATAATCATCAGCAGCATCATCAATTTGTTGATGCTGTCAGTCTGAGGTGCATTCACGGCAGTATGAAGTCACCCTGGTCCAGATCACAACATTTCAATTGCAATACCATGCCTGTCTGCATGCCACAACATCAACACCACCAGCAGCAGCGACACCACCACCACCACCACCGCCAGCAGCAGCATCATGCTAAATCAGATATGTCCAGCAATATGCAATTTGCTGTTGACAGCAGCAGCATCAACAGCAGCAGGAAGCGACCAGCAGAACATTTGCAAGAGGGAAGCCTGACACCACAGGGTGGGGATGGGCAGCAGCAGCATGATGATGATGATGCTGAAGATGTCGTTGCCGCCCATGATGGTGCTGGCTGTTGCAAACATCCTCGTACTCATCAACCCAGGGCAGCAGCACGGCAACAGCAGTCAGCAGCAGTGCGGTTGAAAGCAGCAGTGCAGGATCTGCAGCAGCAGAAGGTCAGTCTGGTACACTGCATATGATTGACACGAACATGATAAGTAGACCTGGCTATGTTCCCAACAACAGTTGCTGATTGCGATTAGGCTGTTGTTCAACGCCATGGATCCCTGGTTATGCTTCATGTCATATGAGGGTGTTAACATGATGTCAGTCACATGCCCACACCCCTGTCCTGCTGCTGCTGCTGCTCCGCACCGCTTGATCTCCCCCATCTCCCCCACCCCCCAGGTGAGTCACCTTCTCCTTGTGGGCAGTGACATGCCAAGCTGCTACCAGGTTGTGGTGATGCTTCAGTCAGGCACACTGCTGTTTTATGATCTGGCCACCTACTGTGTTCCTGGATCATCCTGGCTGTCAGACTGCTGCCACACTGCTGCCGGACATCAGGGACCAGTCACAACAGCACTGGAGATCAGGTTCAGGTGTCCACCTAGGGATATGATAGCAGCAGACACAGCAGCAGCAGCAGCAGCAGCAGCCAGGGCATCAGACAGCCCAAGTGGCAGCAGTGAACACAAGTTACAGCAGCAGGGTGTCGCTCTTGATGATGCTGTGACGTCTGTTTATGGTGTCAGTGTTCGTCCCGAGTGTGGTGGTGTCATTCCCATGTTACTAACAGGCGGAAGTGACGGCAGTGTTCGTGGTTGGGACCTCAGGTTGCAACACCTGGGTCAGTCATGGCTGGCAGCACATCCACATACAGGTGACAAGCAGTGTCTGGTTGATCATGTGCTTGTTCAGCAGGAGAGGGGGGTTTGCCAGAATGTTTGTACATGCATGCATGCAGGCTGATTGTGATGTGCAAGGATACGTATCGTCTGACCGTCATCTTGTCGCTGAAGTCCTGTCTAAGTCTACTACTGCATTACTCAACACTCACACATGCACTGCTGCTGCTGCTGCTGTTCTGCTCAGCCCCTGTTGACCGCATTCTCCTCCCCCCCTGTTGTTCTCGTCTTCCCTGGAGCTGCTGTGTGTTGAGTGTGTGTACTGCTGGTGTTGTGGCAATATCCAGCCTGGCCACTGGAGCGACACACAGAACATTGAACGGCTGGTCACTACCAACATCACCACCAACACACATTGCTTGGAGTGCTAACAGGTGGGTTGAAACGTTGCCTGTCTACTTCATTGACTGATAGTTCCAAAGAATGGTGATGTGTACAGCACACTGCTAGTACTGCTCCCTTTCTACATGTGGACAAAACCTCCATATGTAGTAGTATTGCAGACTCACAGCGGATCAAATGCAGCAGCATCAAGTCGGGTGTCTGCTGGCCCTCATTGTGTTGCATTTGACCCATGGTGTCCCTCACCCACCCCCCCCCCCACCCCTCCACCCTCTGCCTACCTCCCCGTTCACGTGCTTC
>LWCB01003854.1:0-14722 GCA_001630525.1 Coelastrella sp. M60 | reverse complement strand
GTCAAAATTGCTAGTCGCTCAATGCACAATGAGTCCACTCACAAGCAGTATGTTCTCCATATTTTCTGCTCTGTCCTGAACCTTACGCCTGCTGTTATGCAGGATATGCAACGTGTCAGCCTACAGCCGTTCGGCGCCATAACTGCCTTACGCAATCAGAGTGCCGACAGATAGCCACCATTGTGCCATTATCTCATGATCTGTATTGGTTTGCATGTCACCGACAAAGCCTTGAGCCTGTTTACCCAGGCTTTCGCTGTAGAACAGAATACAGGGCAGTATTCATCTTTGATAAGAATTAC
This sequence comes from Coelastrella sp. M60, assembly GCA_001630525.1. Taxonomy (NCBI): domain Eukaryota; kingdom Viridiplantae; phylum Chlorophyta; class Chlorophyceae; order Sphaeropleales; family Scenedesmaceae; genus Coelastrella; species Coelastrella sp. M60. The sequence continues at coordinate 14,420 of LWCB01003854.1, read as the reverse complement.
ATCGCTGCATGAGTTGAACTACCCTGGTCTTTACACTTTTGCCTTCCTTGCCATGTATCGTGATAGCGATCACCGCCGACTGCGGGTCCATACCCGCAGCGGACGTACCCATCTGACAGGTGGTGGCTGTTGCAACTCAAGCGCGCAGAGAAGCGACTGACTTCATACAGAAACGAAGTGGCAATACCCACGCAGCCATAGTATACGTAGACCAGCCATAGTAGCCATTGAGCCGCATCTGTCAGAGTTCCATGACCTAGGACGGCAGCGACCACAATGACATGAACTCCAAAGTCCGAAGGCTCTGCACAAAGACAATCACAGGAACGTTAACGTTGCACGTGATCTAAGGTTTGAGCAGTAGGCAATAGCCTCTGCAACCAGCCAATCCTTGCAAGTTGGTCACCTGGCCTGTGGCAGACCCCTTCCGGCTCGGTACCGTCGCTTCGGGGATTATTGCAGTGCTATGCAGTTACCATCAGCATTTGCTGTTGGGTGACTGGTCATCACCGTTCCATGCAAACATCTGCCGCCTGCTGACAGCAGGCTCCATGCTCACTGGGCCAACCGACATATTTGCTGATTGTCACAGCTGGAGGCAGAACAATTGCACTCTCATACAGTAACTAGCGCTTTTGTTGCCAAGATCTGCAAGCTGCCAAGATCTGCAAGCTGTCTCGCGCCATCAAGCTCGCTGCAGGCCAGCTCAACGATATCTTGCTAGTGCCGTTCGGTGGAAAACAAAGCGCCAAGGCTGCTTGAGTATGCCAGAAGACACGAAAGTTTTATTCATTTTCTGACAAGCAACGCCATTGCAGGGGTGCTACAGTGGTAAGCTGTACTGCGGTTGTCATTCTCGCCGGGACGTTTCAGCAAGACCGCCCCTTGCGAACTTGTGGAGCGCTTTCATGACGATAACACTGTGTAATAATCTACACTGATTGTGGCCTCCTCTGCAACATAGCTTGAAAGAGGTTTGATGCGCTTCATGTGCGGATGTTTATGGCTCTATTCGCAGCTATGCCAATAGCCAGTAACATATGCTTGATATGAAGCATATATTGGTGGCTTAACAGGCCACACGGTGCTGCGCTATGAAGCAGCAACTGCCCGGTCATTCTGCTTGGCTTCATGCTTTGAGACAGAGTAAAGCAGTACGACAGACAACGGCTCTTTTTGTAAAGAATGGTGGGTGCCTCACGTCCAGAGACCTCCGTGCTGACCGCAGTATGTCTATACTTGCGATGGCTGTGCAAGGAAAGAGTTTATGCGGGGTAGCAGCTGTGTAATCGCTCTGGCACCCGCACATATCTGTATGCCACCCTAATTTCAGCTGACTGGTGTGCTTTACTGCCAAAATTCGTAACTGAGGGCATGTAGCATTGGACCGCAGCATGACAGTGTGCTGCCAAGCCACAGTCAGCCTTCGTCGTCGCATCAGTGTGTCATTGATGTTGTTTGATCAATTTCGTGTCTGTTTACAGTGCTTGTGGCCTGGAGAAACAGATGGTTGACGGGTATACGTCTGCTGGCGCCGTTGCTGTTCTTAGCACTAGCGCTAGTAGTGCAGGAAGCTTTGGGGGCCAATGCAAGGAGGACTGGCAGGATCAGGGACACACCAGTCAGCTTGCCAGTTCAGACCAGTAGCATACCCAATTGTCACTCAGAGCTTTTTATTCATGACAAACCATGCCTTGATTTCATCTACACACCCAACAATGACACTACCGTCAAGGTACGCCTGGCTGCAGTGAGAACTGACAAAGGGCATATACATCTTCCATGCTTTCTGCTGCGTGGATATTGTCATAGGTACTAGGGATGATACATACTGCAGCGGCAGCTGTAACTCACACTCTGTGCTGTCACCAGTTTGACATGACTGAACAAACCTTTCCTCCCGTTGTCCTGCAGGCCATAGTTGAGGCCATTCAACAGCATAATGATCCACCAATACCAGATGCAAGGGTGAGCTTCGTATTCACCCCTTTCGGCACATTACTTACTGCAATACAGCGGCACATGTTTGTCAGTCCCCTGGTGCAGAAGCAATCATGAACACCTCTGTGACGCAGCTAGCATACGGACATGGACAAGCAGCTGAATGGGTTGCTTGACTCAAGGACACAATGGTTTAGTGCAAAATTCACAGGCCCTCTGATGTCTGGAATTGCTACTACACTTGCAGGTGTTGGGGTTCAGCAGCAGAGCTGATGCGGACAGATTCATACAACAGAGGAAAGCGTTTGTGCTTGGCGGTGTCCATTTCTCATATGGAGTCAGTGACCGGCTGCAGTACATTGTCCAATCCAACACAACGGTACGCAGCATAGTGGTGCTGGTCTCACAAGGGCAGCATTGTGAAAACATGTGGCTCTGGCCAGCGTCGACAGCATTCTTTGATACAATTGCAGTTTCAGTGGAATCTTGTCAGCAACATGTCCGTGTTCAAGACTCAAAACAAGTAGTGTTATGTCATCCAGACCAACAGCATAGAAACAGCACACTGCTAAGCAGGCTATTGCATTACCAACGAAAACATTCTCTGCAGGTCCCAACATTCAAGGGTTATGTGCAGAGCCCAAATAACTTCTTTCAGATGCCATTCATCTCAGCTATTGCGAGAGAGGTCAGCCGATATTATTTGCAGCAGGCTGGCAGACATTCAGAAGCAGTCAACCTACAGTGGCAGCCAAGCATGGTGCCATTCCCACATCCAAAGCTGTCAGCGGGGACTGCTGGGTATATCTTGCCTCCTTTTATATTTGTTGCTTGCATGTTTGCTACTATCAGCACATTAGGCATGCTGGTGTCAGAGAAGGAGTCTGGCCTGCGTCAGGCGCTTCAGACAATGGGGTTACTTCAGGGCAGCTACTGGCTGAGCTGGTGGCTGTTTGAAGCTGTCATGGCAGCCATTGTCGCTTGGTGTATCATTGGATTTGGTGAGCTGGCATACTGGTGTGATTATGGCAATTGTAGCAGCTGAATGTCATGCATCTGTTGTGAATAAGGCGCAACGGAAGCAGGCACAATAGCAGTGACCACGCAGCACTCAGGGCCGTCACGAGAGGGAGAGAGCATGCTGCAGTGTGTGTAATCTACTGCTGAACACTTAAGTGCTGCCTAGCAACTGATGCAAAAGAGATGCCAACTGCAGTCCGTAACGGCAGCAGGTGTTATGCCTGAAGCAGATGGAAGAGTCATATGCCAACATTGTGCCTGAACATGTGTTTGTGATCTGCAGGAGCTGCTTTGCAGTTAAGGATGTTCACAACCAACAGTGTTTGGCTGATGTTTCTCCTCTTCTGGCTATTTGGGATGGCAATGTCTTCGTTCGCCTGCTGTGTATCAGTCTTCCTGAGTTCCAGTCAGTCAGCAAGTAATGCTGGACTGGCCATAGTTCTGGTGAGCTTTTGAACTGTACCCGCACTGTATGTCAGTAGCTGGCTTTCTTCACAGGGTCAGAATGCTCGTCACTTCATCGCCAAGCATATAAGGCAAAGGTGACTATTCAGCACTGGATGGATCACAAAGGCTTATGTAATCATAATCCTGTGCTATCCTGTAGCTGATCAAGCACACTCATCGCTCTGTGCTTTGGTGTGCAACAGGCTGGCTGGGTGTGTCAAGCCTTAGCTGCCTTGGGAGTGCCTTATGCGCCCAACATACTGTACACGCCCAACGGGATGGGCAAGGTCTTTCTCTGGATATTCATGCTATTCCCATGGAATCCTTTGACCAAAGGTGTACTGGATATGTCAGCTGCTGCTAACAGCTCACTGCACCCAGGTAAGCATGCATCCACTGCGACAGACACTGCTTCAAGATGCATCATACAACACTGCACAGAGCTTTGCCCATTGTTCTTTGCTGAATCTGTGGCTCATTGCAAACCCTGTCAATGCTCTGTTGCTGCCAATCAGGTCTGAAGTTTGCCCAGAGGTCAAGTTATTGCCGATATGTGCCACATCCCTCAAAGGCAGCAGCTGGGTCAATGTCTTGGCTTTACTTAGAAGACAATTGCATATTCTCCATTCAGCAGTGCTTCATCACTTTGCTTATCCAGGCCATTGCCTGGATGGTTGCAGCAGTGTACCTGGATAATGTGCAGCCCAACAAGCATGGGGTGCGTCTACCATTGTGGTACCCATTGCTGCCAGGTTACTGGGGCAACTTGTTCAAAGCTGCAACTAGTTACTGGAACCAACAGGGAAGCTTCAGAGGTCCCAGTGCAGCGGCAGCAAGTGCCAAGTTTCGGACAAAGTCGCCTTTTGCGGCTACTGAGGTCAACAGAAAGGTCGCCAGATCCATTACAGATGCAAAAGAAGGTGAATTGGTGATCAGGTGCAGCAGCAGCCCAGGCATTCCTGCAGAGCAGCACAAGGGCTTCATGGCTTCAGTTGGCCAGAACAGCACCATCCACCGGCACAGTGTGTCTAGTGGCCTTCGCAGGAGAGAGACTCGGCAGAGCAGCGCTGCAGGTGATCCAATGCCTTCAGTAGATCTAGGCAACAGAGCAGTGGTTCAAAGCACCATGGGCAAGTTGCCAAACTTCCCCCAGCACTCCACACAGCTGCTGGTGCAGAACTCAGTCACTGTTCTTCGCTTGAGTGATGGAAGCTCCGAGGCTGCGAGCACTGCTGGTGTAGCACAGACCATTGGACCAGGCCAAACAATGACTCTGCAGCAGTATCAGCAGATGCAGCAGCAACCCAAGCCAAGCAGTATGTCTGATAAGAAGTGGTGGGAATTCTGGCGGGTGCCGGAGAGTTCTATGGCTCTCGCTGCCAAGAAACATGGTAGCCTGGTTGCAGCTGCAGCAGTCACAGCTCCAGGCAGTGTGTCAGACAAGGATGTTGGGGCTGTGACATATGGCATGGTCCCGGTGGTGTTGGATCCTGGAGTGTTGCAAGAGGAGCAGCGCATGAAAGCGGCATGGTATACTGGTAAGTACAAAGCTTTGCATGGTGCCTGCTGATCAGATGCTGCCAGACTTTGGTACTGGTTCCTGCCCTGCAAGGGCATGATGAGACCTTCTGGGAAGTGCAGTCTGCGCTGAGAGATGATACAGTGCTCTGGACTCAACTAGAATAGGACTATGGTGTGTGTTTGCTGTCACTTGCAGACTCAGATGGACCTTGGACCTCAAGGCACGACATGGTGCAGGTGTTCGGTTTGAGAAAGGTTTACAAGATGCCAGCTTCAACAAAAAAGCGAAGGTGGTGGCCGCCGTGCGGATCGTCAAGGAAGCAGCAGCAGCTACAAGCAGTGTGCCAGCAGCAGCAGAGATTGCAGCATTTTGTTGCAGTCGCAGACAGTTGGTTTGGTGTGCCAAAAGGGCAGCTGCTGTGTCTGCTGGGGCCTAATGGTGCTGGCAAAACGACCAGCATCAACTGTCTGATAGGTGGGGCACCATGACATTATTGCAGCGGTTCCCACATCCTGCAGCTGCATACTGATTGAGAGCACTGCAGCAAAACAAACTGTGATGCTTTTGTGCTGATGCGATTATGTGCCTGCAAGAGCATCTTATCCTTGGTACGCCCAATGGTCAGAGCTATTTCTCAATGATGTGAGAGACACTGCTAAGTTGGTGTGACACACCTGTGGTGCGGCAGGTGCCCTCCCCCCTACCGGTGGTGATATCCGTGTAATGGGGCAGTCCTTGTTGGCCCCTGGTGGTCTGGAAGTGGCCCAGTCAGTGATGGGTGTATGTCCTCAGTTTGATGTACTATGGGATGAGCTATCCGGCAGCGAGCACATGTACATATATGGCTGCATAAAGGGTCTGCAATCCGCTGAGGTGGGTGCTGATGGTGAAGCTGCATTTTACCAGTTTATGTACAGCAAGTGTTGAGCATGATGCCGTTGGGGAGCTGAAGGAGTGCTCTGGTAGCACAGCGCAGACAGTAGCCTCTCATTTCTCAACCGGGCTGTACATGCATCCTGTCCAGGTAAAGGAGGAAGGTGCCCGGTTGCTGGAGCAGGTTCAGCTTACGTTTGCAGCCAAGAAGCGCAGTAGCTCATACTCCGGTGGCATGAAGAGGCGATTAAGTGTTGCTCTTGCACTTTTAGGCCGGCCAAGTCTAGTTTACTTAGATGAACCAAGTACAGGTGAGATCACGCAAGAATTTGGGTCTTGGTCGACTGCTTGTGCACTTGCCAGTTGGTTAGGCTGTCGGTCAAGGAGTGGCAATGAATGTTGGACATGCACATGTGCTGCTGCTGCTGAGCTTCGTCAAATGGCTTGCAAACGATGCAGGCATGGACCCTATCAGCAGGCGTGCAGTGTGGGATGCAATCAATGCAGCCAAGCAACATGCAGCTGTTGTGCTGACAACCCACAGTATGGAGGAAGCTGATGCTCTAGGGGATAGAATAGGTATCATGGTGCGGGGGCGTATGCGAGTGCTGGGAGGCAGTCTCACACTCAAGCAGAAGTATGGAAATGGTTATCAGGTAGGCTGGCTTGGTACCAGAGAGCAAGCACCACCTACTTACTGCATATCAGCACAACGTTTTTTGGATACTGCTGAACCACACTGGAAGTTGACTGCTGCACTCATGCTGTGCGCCATCAACGGGATGCAGCAAACAAGCCTTCTACCGAGAGAAACTCATGCATGTTTTGTTGATCACTGCTGCTTGCAGCTGAAGCTAAGGTTGAAGGACTCTCATGTGGTTGAACAGCTGCTGCCTCATACTTGCCAGCATTTGACGATACAAGCAGCATCCACAGCTGATGTCTCATGTGGACCCAGTAGCACTCCCATGGATGGCATACAGCCAGCAGTACCTCAGCCAGGGCACAGCAGCGCTGCTAGAATCATTGGCAGCCCTGCATCAGCAAGGTCAGCAGCAAGCGGGCATGCACCAGTCAACCAAGGCAGCAGTGTCTTGCAGGAGCTGGTAGCTGAACATCTTGGCCTTGCTCCCACCGAAGAGGGAAGGCAGATGTTACACTACGTCATTCCGCAGGCACTGGCTCCGCAGCTTCAGGTCTTACTGGAGATGCTGGATGATCCGGAACAGCAGCAGCAGCTAGGGCTCGCTGAAGTACATGTTTCGCTAGCAACACTAGAAGAGGTGTTCCTCACTGTTGTCAAGCAGGTGATGGCAAGAGCATCGTAATCTACAGTTGTGCAGCATATGTTGATGCGTGATTGCACCATGCATCTGGACATGTACTTGAGCTTTTACTCATATGAAGAGCGCACTAAGCCAGGGCATCATGCTGTGCATGCACCTGCTCCTCAACTTCCAGGTGAGTTGCTGCCAGTTGCAGGTATTCATGTTCTAACGGACACTGCATCTGCATCTTGCAGGCTGAACAGGATCACGCAGCGCTGCACGGTCATACAGTCATGGTAGAACTGCCAGAAACTGGTCAACAATTAGAGGTGCCAGTAGGTCAAGAGGCAGCAGTGGAGCCTGCGACGGGAGATGTTTATGCTGTGGAGTGGGTTCAGGATGAATGGGGAAAACTGGCTGTGTTGGGAGTGAGGCTTATGGAGCAGGCAGAGCAACAGCGGTATTGGCAGAATAGGCATGTGCAGCAGTAGAAGAGGACAGGGGCAATTTGTAGACATGGCAGGTGATAGGGTGGTAAGTGAAGAGACTGCGGCTCAGTAGGTAGTCAGAAGGTGCCGAGAAAGCGTAGCCTTCCAGCATGCAGTATTAGTGCAGAACAGTACTGTACATGATTTTATCAGACAGTGTGGTGGGATCAAGTCTTCCAAACACTTCACCTGCAACACACGGTCTCACAGGTATACTATATTGTGCTTAGTTTTCTGTTGCACTATTATCAAACTTGCTGCTGCTTAGGCATCCGGGCTGTCTCATTCATGGTATGAAACTGGTCTGTGACTGACAGCATGTGACCGGCAGTGCAGGATTGCAAGTTGTTTGGCAGCTGCTTTGGTGGGGCAGTGTATACAATGCATTTGCTACTTTGTTTATATGATAAGTTACTCGAGGTGTGAGCGTGGGTTGAAGGTTTTCTCAAATCAAGCTGCCTGCAGACTGGGCCCAGCAGCGTTCTGATCAGTCACTGGCCCTTGATACTGCCGCATAGCGCTCTGCATCAGTAGCTCTGATGAGCCTCCTTGGCTGTGCACAAGCACAGCAGTGCAACCGGTGTTTTGAGAGGTCAGCGCTGACGACAAGCGTCAGGGCCCGAGTTACAACTGTGACCCTCTATGATACAAAGAGGAGACAATCTGTATTCATACGACAGGGGGCCTTGTTGCGTGGTATGAATGGGGCTGATGGTTGCATGGGCAATGCCAGTTGGCGTAGACCTGCAGCAAGGGCTGTAGCAGTTGGGATATTGGTTGAAATTACAGCATGGCACGTCGATACCACAATCTCCTGACGTGGCACCCAGACAACACAGCGAACCCCATCATGCAGCAATGTCAAAGTATACTTGTGGCAGTGGGTCCCTCTTGTGGATCGATGCTTCCTGCTCACCGTGACAGAACGATGAGCAGCAGTCGGGCTCTCTAATAGATATGCATTTCAACGCGGAGGTAAGCTCTATTTGTCAAATGCAGGACAAATCAGCCCCCGGCCCGGAACTCCGGTTGTTGCCGGACATAAGCTGAGCGGGCCTGATCTTTGTGGCAGAACTGTGCAGCTCTTCAATGGTAAATGCACAACTTCGAAGGCGTGCTTGGTCCAGTCACTTCTAGGCCCTACGTAAGCCAGTCCCGTGAGCATGCATCAGCCCCTCCGAGGGTCCGGCATCTGGCGCGGGGGCACCTGCATGTACATACCCACACGCGGGTCGGTCCTAGATCAGCCAAAACCCTACAACAGCTAGTTAACGGCGAATATAAGTACGCCGCAGATGGTTGAATTTTCTATGTTGTCTTCAGTCAACAGCACCCGACAAGCGGTTGGTGGTTGTGGCGCACACATCTCGTTTGGACTGGTCCCATATTACTCGAGGCCGTGATCATCGCACTTGTGTTTGTTCTCATGGGTAGTATGATGCGGGTATACATATGCTTGGCTGTTTGGTTTACAACACAATCGCTATCTGTTGGGGTAAGTGCGTCTTCTGGGCGGGGTCGACGTCGCTCATTGCTCACCCAGTCTGTTATTGGAGTCATGCTGGACTGATACACGTACTTCAGGCAACGCCTGTCTTGGGTGTGATAGCAGCTGAATAGATCCTGTCCTTCACGACTTCATACTCTGTAGTCAGAGCCCACCAGTTGAGACCTTGACTGCTCCGATCATTTCTCTCCGGACATGAAATGATCGCTCATGTCCACACAGGCCCAGTCAGAAGATGACTACTCAGCCCTCATCAAACTCAGCTACTCCTTCTATCAAGGCCAGATGTCTGGCAAGCTCCCATCTTGGAATGCATTGCTGTATGACAAACGAGGCGGCTACAAGAAGGACTCACACCTTGATGATGGCAAACCCATCGGCAAGGACCTCTCTGGAGGATTCTACGATGCAGGAGGTAAGGCCACTTGAGTCACTGATTTTGCTCAGCTTCATCATTTGCTGCTGCACTTTCAGAGCCTCTGCATAGTATGCCCCTGCAAGCCAAACACCCACTCTGGTATTTCTGCACGCGGGTACATGCTGATGCATCCATGCATCACTCAGGGCGTAGGGCTAAGCACATTTCAGTGCACCATATAACTTTCAGCCTTGACCAAAGATGGCATGTACTGAACAATGACTGCTAGATCAGTAGTTGCATCATGTACCTGAGCATGTCGCACCCGACTCAGGAGATCTGCTGACAAGGATTGAAAACTTTTGCAGTGCCTCATCAACACAATTGATGTATGTATTGTCCTGCAGACTACTTGAAGTGCCCCCACCCTTTGGGCTGGACCATCGGCAACCACGTGCTGTCATGCTTGGAGTTTGAGCCTGCTATCAAGAAGGCTGGCCAATGGGACACAGCACTGAGAATAATTAAATGGGGAGCTGACTGGATGATGAAGGCGCATGTCACTGCTTCCGATACACCAGGAAGGAACGAATTTGTGGGACAGGTGATACACTAAGTTACTGCAGTGGCTTGAAGCAATTCTGACGCCTGAGCTTGAAGTTCATAGCCACAGCCTGTGGTCAGCGGTTGACCTGTGACTACATAAAACACTTTCCAATTTGGGTCAAAAACGTGTTGCTAGGCATGACCTGTGACTGTGCTCTGGTGCTTTCTGCACAGGCTGTGCAGCATTGTTGCCACAAGTAGCTTCGACACGGCCGACGTAATTCCAAAGTTTAGAAGTACAAGCTATTACTGGCAGGAGTGCCTAGATATCTGGGTACAGCCGCTTTAGCTTGAAGCTGCTGTTCCCTGGTATCTAGGCGCTCCTGTCAGTAGTAGCCTGTATTTCTAAACTACAGAGTTGCTTGAAGCACTGCTGACAACACCTGCTGACTGTGTGTTTGCAGGTGTCAGACAAGTCAGATCACAACTATTTTGGCCGCCCAGAACTGGCCAAAAATGAGCGTCCAGTGTACCTTGTGGATTCATCAACTGGTGGAGCTGATGTGGCATCAGAGTACGCAGCAGCGTTTGCAGCTGCTGCTGTGCTTTTCAAGGCTGAAGGGGACAGAGAGTATGCTGATGAACTCTACAAACATGCTGAACAGGCCTTTGGCTTTGCAGAAGCACACCAGAAAAAGTGAGTACAATTGCATGGCAAGGTTCTGGGATGCCTGATCAGACGGATGTAATGCACATGCCTACGGTAGTATCTGGGACATGCAGCACATGCCTACGGTAGTATCTGGGAACCCAGTAGATAGGTCAGTAAATCTAGATCTCCAATTGACTATATGACAAAGACCATGTCTCACAGCTCAGGAATGTAGGGCAGACTACTTGACAGTTGACATTCTTCAGCTGTTTTCATCAGGATCAGGCAGCTCAGAACTTATACCACCGGAACACTTGAGTGTCACCCGGTGCAAGCCAGTTGCAGGTGCTGTACATGTTGATGCTTTTGGCAGCACTGCTGCAGAAGAGATGCCGTGTGCCACACAAGGCTTGGTTTCAATGCATACATAGTGCATAGCATAGATATTACAGTCTTGCAGAAACTTCTTGCAGCGGATATGCCACTTCTCTGCCTTGTTCTTGCCTGCAGCTGGGTCACACCTTCTGGCGTGTTTCAAGCCTACATCACCTTCTGGCCCAAGGGCTATCTCTCCCACATGGCCTGGGCGGCTGCATGGATGTGCAAGTATGACTCGGCGGCTTGTGGCAAGGCTGACAAATACTGGGACAGTGCGGTTTCAACCACTGAGCTAGGAGACAGCTTTGGATATGATTGGTGAGGAGGGTTCTTTGTTAGTGTGTGCTGTGTACTAGATGTTGGAAGCTACAGCAGCATTCCACGCACCGTCTTCATACCGTGCAACGGTTGGACCCCACATCGGGCTCAATTTGTGCGATCAAGTTGCTGTCTCCCAGCCTGACAAGATATCCAAGGTCGTGTGTTGTCACGAGTCGCTGATATGCTGCACATATTCAAGTACCTCAGGCTCTGATTATCATTCTCCAAGAATCCACTTCAGCCAACAGTTGGCAGTTCTGCCCTGGGCTTAATCTCTAGAGAACAGATCTGTTCGTCTACTATCAGACTGGCTGGTTCCTCTCTACGGTCCTTTACATTTTCAGATTTTACTTTCATTGCATCTGAGGTCTTGTTGATGGTACTCCATTCGAGTTGAAATACTGGCTGATCATGAAATGCATCCTCAGGCTTGCTTGTGATGCTTACAGGGACTCTGTTCTGCCAGGTGCAGCTGCCCTGATGTTGAATATGAAGAGGAATGTCGCTTCAGCTAAAGAGTACTTGGAAGATACCATGCTGAGTGTCTGGGAGGTAGGCTTGTCAAGATGCCTGCATTGAACATTTGTAGTTAGCCTTTGGCTGACTCAGCCAGGCTGATCAAATCAGCGGGGATGAGCTTATTGCAAGCAGCACCTCAGCCGGCATGCCAGGTCGGGCAGACCTCATGGGTAGCTTATTTGTTACCTGGACACCCAGTGCCAACTGCCAGTTGACATTCCCTGCCTGGTTGCATGCTGCATTTTAATCAAGCCTGTTACAGTATTCAATAAGTTATATCTGACAGGCCTATCAGCTGCATCAGGCCTAGGCCTGATGCAGCTGGGTGTACTGCCAAAATATCATATTGTTCAATGGATCATGCTGGATCCACTGAACCGCTGGTGACCAGCAATGCCATGAACACAGGGCGGCAAAATGATGTTGACCATCTTGCTGGCATTCACTTACAGGATACATCAAACAAGTGTCCCAAGCCTGCGTACTCCACTGTGTGCTACACCCCCAAGGGTCTGGCCTACTACAGCGACTGGGGCACACTCAGGAGCACAGCTAACGCAATGTTTATTGCAACGCTGGCGGGAAAGTACGGTGACAAGAAAGATCAGCACATCTGCTGGGCCAGGAGTCAGATGCGCTATGCTCTTGGCAGCCTACCAGGCACAGGAAAGAGTTATGTGATTGGGTATGGACCAGACCAGCCTCAAAGACCACACCATAGGCCCTCTGCCTGCAACCCAAAGTATGAAGAGCCTTGTCAGTTGAACGACCAAGGACAGTGCTGCGTGGATGAATCAGGTGTGGCAAAGTTATCACTACTACAGTAGCTAGCTAGCTAGTACACTATAGTGCGAATTACCTTGCATGTTTTGTGAACAGGGTGAAGTTGTGGTTGCGTTGTCTTTCATATCTGCCTCATCCCGACATGACACTTACTTGTCACAAGTGCGCAAATTACAAGAAAAGACTTATTTACGCTAGAAAGCACCATTCACCTTTTATTTGTCTCTTGCAGTCGTTGGCAAGGGCGGATGCTGCGATTCCGCCAATTTCTTCAACACTCACCCGGCCTTGATCAAGATCAACGGAGCGCTCGTTGGTGGGCCGGACCAGACAGACACCTTCCCCGATAAACGAGAAGACTTTCAGCGCAGTGAGGTGGCATTAGACTATAACGCCGGCTTCACCGGTGCAGCTGCTGGGTTGGCTTTTTACGCCGATGACGGCCAGCTGCGATCCTGCGGAGCTGGTAAGTAGCTGCGTACGGACTGCGTCTCAGGCGCCTTGTTGATGCCTAATGATCTCTCCTCAAACCTACTGTACATACAGTTGACCAGGTCATAGTTCGTTTTGCTTAAGCCGTTTCGGCGGCCGGGGAAATGCATCCAATCCTCAAGCTTACTGACACAACTTCGCAAGCAGATTAAACATGCATGTTCACATCTGTGTGCTACGCTGGCCTCACAGGCACACCTCCAGCTTCAGCGCCCAGGCCTAGCCCTTCAACCAGTCCCAAACCCTCTCCAGGGCCAGCTCCCGCTCCTGCTCCCAGCTCCCCGCCACCCACAGGTACTCCACCACCAGCAGCTGGGGGAGATTGCAGCAACCAAGTGGCTGTTTGGCAGGTCTGTGGTGGCAAGAGCAACGGATGTTCAGGAGATCAGTGCATAGATGGCCGATGGGAGGTGAGTAAAAAGCATGATTGTGAAGCTATCCGATACAATCCGATGTAATGATTAGGCTAAGTCTCACTGAGGCAATGCCACCCTGAGTCTGTCAGACTCAATGTGCAACAGACTCTGGCAACTGCGATCTACCGCACAAGGTCAAGACGAGTGAGGAGATTCAGATTAAGAGCTTGAGGCTCTATGTTACCTATGGGGTGATATCCATATGCCTTGCAGGGGCATTGTATCTGAGACATTTCCAACCCTGCGGTCATCTTCAGCACAGCCTTGCCTCATTATCTGATATCTCCACGCTCTGGTCACTGACAGCGCTGCCATTCATATGCTTGTGGACCAATTGTGTCACTGTCAGTGGTGATGCCAGCAACTTGCATCGGATGCGGCCCCTGTCAGTCGTGATTGCTGATGTTTTGAGCCTTGTGTTGTCTGTCATCTTCAGGATCATTGTTGCAGCCCTGGCAACACATGCACCCGCATCAATGAGTGGTACTGGCAGTGCCTGCCATCCACGTCTCAAGGTGCCACTCAGGCAACAGCTAGCTCACCAGCCACCTCTCTCCGCCAAGCACTGAACTGCACCTCAAGCCTTGGAGTGTGGGACCCATGTGGAGGTGACGGTGAACATTGCCCCGCTGTTTTGAGGTCACAGGGCAAGTGCCAGGACACCATGTGGGAGGTGGGTACCTAGAGACCGCTCGAGGTCTTTTGCCTAAAGAGCGAATGGGGCCATTAGTAGAGGCCACTGCTGGCGTGGCAGCTTGCGGCAGCTGCCTGAATTGATGATCGCAGGTTGCTGTCGACCATTATGGGCAGCAACTGGGTTTCCAAGTGCATGTCGGATAGTGAGGACTGATGGGCCTCACGTGTGTTTTGGGGGGGGGGGGACTTCAAG
>LWCB01003853.1:0-10478 GCA_001630525.1 Coelastrella sp. M60 | reverse complement strand
ACGAACACGTTGCTGCGGTCTGCGGGCAGCGTGAAGCTCGCGCTCAGGCCACAGCGCGAATTGCTGTCACTAACTGCGTCTAGGGCCGAAGGGGTTAGCTGCCCTCTGCCTTACTGTGGGGCGGTATATAGTATACCAGCATGTGCACGGATCATCCAGAACCAGATCTGCTCCAGACTGGATCCATACAAGCATTAATTTGTTCCACAATTGGCAAGACCACCTGGGTAGCATCTAATCCATACATTCGACAGACTCTTAAGAGTCAAGCTTGTTTGACTTCAACATGACTGATCTTGTCCTGCAGATTGTCTACATTTCAACAGTCACAGCCTGCTACCAAGTTGCCTACGCACTGGTGAGTAGACTGTAGATGCATCTCAGTTGCCATGCTGTCTGATGCCAGCCCTTACTTGTATGTGAGGCATACTACAGCTCAGCAGCAAGACCTGCACGTTACATCACCCCAGGATACCATGGTGCTCGTATCCATCTGCTCCCTGCTTCATCTCTTCTGCAAGTCACTCAAGGAACTTGTGCATCGCTTAACTTAGAGGCTTATGGGCGGGATGGCTGCAACAGTGCCATCTTGATCAATCAATTCCTGCTCCACCTCATCCCACAGCGCATCAATCTTGTCTACATAGGCTGCATACAACAACAGGCGGCAATACACGCCCTTGTGTACATGAACACGTCTGCCAGGGGGATGGTGGCAGTTGTCATGCAGCAGACCATATGCAGCAGATGGGCAGGAGCAAGTGGCTGTAAGCACTGCTGGCAGGCCTCTCATATGCCGCTAATCTGCCTGAGGGCAACTGCCATTTGTTTCCTGCCCTATATGGCAGACAGCATGCACACATCACAGCATGCCACGTGCTTGACAACAACAAAAGAAATGATATCAGCTTCACCGCCAAACGGCAGCAGAATTGCCATACTACTGCTGCACTGGGGTGCAACATGTCATTGCCTGTGCCATTGTTGTTTCAGGAGCCCAAGCAACAACATGTCATGTATGCTTGCAACCTCATGCTGGCTGGTAGACGCACCGTGGAAGGAGGGGTCCAGCATATATTGCTGTGCAGCGCAGGATGAAAGCAGACAGCTGTCAGTCAAAGCGGTCTCGAAGTACATGCTACCAGGCAGTACATGCAGGATATGACAGTGAGAAGGCTCATTACATCAGAAGCGTGCAACAGTCTGTCTTGCTGGTGCAAACCTGTCAGTTGTTTGCTTTGCATCCTACAATCACTGCTGACACATTGTGTCGCAGCAACTGATATGAATACCCTTACTGCAGCACCCTCTTTTGTGATGAAGTATAGCAGCTGCTGGCTCATTTAACACTCAGTGCAGGCTACACACTCAGGGGTTGAAGTCAACTATCCGTGTACTGGATGCAAATGTCCTGTACAGCTAGACATAAACTGAGCTTGCCTTGATAAGATCCTTGACACTTGTCTGCTGAGCTGATGCAAGATGCATCTGATGTTCACCAAGTGCTTGTCCAGAGGCCAACTTCCCAGCAGCAGTAGGCAGCTGGGTATCGGCAGTATGTCTGCAAGCATCCATCCCCTTCGCTTGTATTAGTGAGGTTGCCTGGCAACCTGGTGCATATGTTACAAGGTCGTCTCGTTGTTGCTGAGCTTGAGTATCCTGCTGCTGCTCTTGTTGGTGCTGCTGCTGTAAGAGTTTGCTTGCTCTCTTGCTTTTCAAAGTTTCCAGAGCCAACTGGAAGCTGTTGCAATCTGCTTCGTCAAAAAACTGGAAACAGTAGTGGACCAAGGCCGCTGTCTGCATGCAGTCAGGAGTGGCATGATCTTGCCGACAATCCTGCACAGGAGACTTTGTAGAAGCCCCACAGAGTGGTTTCTTGATCTTTCAAACGAAGACCCAGGATCTGCTGTACGCATGTGCACACGCCGCCAGGACAAACCTACATGATGTTGCTGCAGGCAAAGGTAATTTGCCATCTGACGATGCATGATGCTGTCATAGAACGAAGGACCTGACTTGACGGTGAGACAGTCGTTGGCCTATTTCAACCCTACCTTGCTCTGCTGTTTAGGGGTTATGATCAGAAGGTTGCCACTGCTTGTGGAGCTGTCTGGTAGCAGCTTCATGCTGAGTTTCTGATTGCTTAAGGGGCATGCCAGCAGAGGCTGCGCCCCCAAGTGTATCTCTATGCTGCTGGGTTCTGCAAGGCTGCTGTTGAGCCTTAGCCTTGCATGGCTTGCTGCTTTCAACCAGGTGCCTCTTGCTTTGCTGTTGCTAACACCCTTGACTGCATGCGCCAGCAGAGGATGCTTGGGCACGGTAGCAAAGATTGCAAATAAGCCTGTCCAGTTATGCTGCATGAACTGAAGTTGAGATGCCATCTGGACCGCGAACGGAAGCGAGACCTGTATGTGAGTGTTTGTGACAGGTTGACGAACATCGAATTGAACACTCGAACGCTACATCTCATTGCCGCCCTGTTGTTGAGATGAGCAGCAGATGTCGATTGTTAGTGCGCAGGCGATGGTCTCTAGCAATGTCATATTGGTTGATAACATTCAAACTGAACGCGACAGACGCGGGCTCATGAGGACAGATGGACGTGACTCACGCTGTTGCCGTTCACATCAAGCTATTGGATTCTCAAATTGTCTCGGGGACAGCGCATTTGACATACCGCAAGTGACACCCCGCAGCTGAGCCCCGGGGTCAAAAATCCTGTTTGCACTGCATGAAGGCTCCAACACAGTTCAACATCGCATGAGGCATAAACCAATCTTTGAGTTCATGATATCTCCACAACAGACTTGTATTTGCATTTCTAACATAGGCCTGAGCCCCGTGACAAACAGGTGCACATGAGCCAAACCTTCTTTCACAAGTGTACGTAGCACAGACTCACATGGACATCAGATGCCAAGCGGCCCCCCGGTCGTCTGATCTCGTCACACTTGCAATGGTCTGACCACTATCTGTCTTTGGCGTGCTCCACAATCACGAGGTTGTCCCAACATGCTCGGGCCTGTTCAAACTATCATGCGTACCATATGATAACAAGCAACCGCTAGCGCTCCTGCGCTCCTGGCATGCAGTCAGTGTCTGAAACCAGCTCTACAATAACAGACCATGACCAGCCCCTACATTTTGCCATCGCTAGCTGGTTGGCAGCCACTCGGAAGGTATACACAACTGTATGTACATCACCTGCTGCGGTCATAATCAAACACATGCTGGAAACTCATGCTCCTTGGAGAAAGGATAAGCTGTGTGTGTACAGCGGTGGCTGCAGCTGCATGTACACTTGCACCTGGGTGCGAATGTGGCATATGCATTGAAAGAGGCTTGATACCTTTGTGTATGGTAATCTTGCGTCTGAAAGATGGCACATGCAAGCCAGCCAGTCAGCAACTCTTTGCTCCTTTGCATCAGCAGCAGAGACACCCTCAAGAATCGCAACCCCACAGGAGTCTGGCTGCCTTGCTGCTTTCCTATCAAAGTCATGCAGCAGACTTGCTCTGCCTCCTGCGGCCCAGGCAGGAGGACCCATTTGTAATAGCTTCAGCACCACCAGCTGCAGCTGCTGTTATGTGCAGCAGGGAAATTGGTTGTGCTTTTGTGGCTCCCCTGGAGGTGTCAACATCAGGAGCTGCAACACTTATCTTGGACCAGCTCCTACTTCTGGTCATGCCTGTAGTTGCTTCGGCACAATTGGTGCTGCAGTGCTCTTTATGCGTGGCATCATTGTCAACATCACCATAGGGAGGCAACACCTCGCCTTTGCTGCTGGTCTTGTTGCAGCTAGCACTCCCTTGTCCCCACAGGCAGTGGTTGTCAACCACACTGTATGCCAGTACCCCTCCTGTATGGCGCTTTTCCTTGTCCAGCAAGGCAACATACCTTTCTGCATCCAGTGCGCTGCGGTTGACAGCTCGTGCTGTGTGAGCCCTCCTGCCTGCTGCGATGAGTCTTACAGCACTGCTGTCACAGTAGCCATTGAAGTGGGCTGGCACAGGTGCAAAGAGCGCTCCAGTAGGTTGATTGCTGCTCTGCAGGATTGCACTTTGCTCCACCGCCATATCATCCTCATGCTCACCCTCCTCTTCTGCATCATCATCGTCATCATCGTCACTGCACGCGTGCCTGGCAACACACAAGCAACCATCAGGTACAAAAGCAAGCAGGGCCTCGGCTTCAGTGACCACAAGATTGGGCGTGCCACTGGCGCATGCAACAGGGCTCACAGGACAGCAGGAACTGCATGTTGGTCAGTTGGAAGTTGGGACTGCCTTGTTCACCACAAAAGTGCTGGCTTAGCACTGACAGTGGATATGAACAGTGCTAACAAGCAGCTCCAAACACACTTGCAGCCCTGCAGGGTCACTCCTGCTTTAGGTCAGGAATGCAGCTGTCACAACACTCACCCTAATTCAGGCAATGCAGCAGCTAGTGTTGCATCTGCTTTAGCACGGGCTGCACGTAGTACTTCAGGATTGCCATACCTGCATGATAAGGTGTACATGGCATGCAGCATGCAGCTTGATGAGCTTGTTCCGGCTAGTGGGCTGCCAGAGCAAGCAATCTGCACCTTGCACACAGGAGTTGGGCATATGGATGCCAGGGCATGCATGCTAGACTACACGCTGTGCCGCTGGAGCCCAAATGGTTGTCGGGCAACAGTGAATGAACACCAATACAAAATAGTGCATATGCAGCTAGTAGACAACGACTCATCCACAATGACTGTTGCCTGGAGCTCTACCTGGCGAAGGGTCTCCGTCTCCCCTTTTTCTTGCCTCCTTTCTTTGCTTTGGGCTTGCTACAAGCCGTTGCAACTGCTGCACTGAGCGCTTTCTGATCATCAACCAGCTGCTGTAGCAAGTTAATGAGCCCTGATGTATCAGCTAACCTGGCATCTTCCTGTGCAAGCTGTAGCAATTGCTGCTGCTGCTGCTGGCTTGCATCAGCGACTGCGTTGTTGCAGCCAATCTGGGTGTCACCCAGAGTGCTTTCGAGCTTATGGACAACTCCTGCTTGGCTGCTAGAAGATGACAAGTGACTCAGAATTATGTCTGTTGTCATTGCCCCTCCCAAGCCTGGTCTGCAAGAAGCACTGCTGTTGCTCATACCAGGTGCTGCTGACTGACATACAATGCTGCTTGGTATGATGGGCATTGCAGTTGTTGCAGAATGCTGCACTTCAGCCCTTGCTGCTGTTAGCCGATCTAGGAGCTTGCGTGCAGCATCTGCTGCTGCTGTCGTTGATGCCAGCAAGTTCACTGGCTGCAGTGCAACCTGCTTCTGCTGCTCTGACGAACCATTGCTGCTGTTGTGGCTGCACCCAGTACTGCAGCTCAGTACTGCAGCGCCTGCTTTGGTGTGACCTGTACAGTTCGTGCTAGATGCCAATGTGGCCATGCTTGATTTCTCTAAAGCTGTCAACAAATGTGCTGCGGCAGCGACTGTAGAGGTGGCAGCATGATTGCTGGATGCTGGATCTCTGTTGATAGACGTGAAACCTGTTGCCATGGATAACAATGCTACCAGCTGAGCGCTGGTCTGTGCCATGCTGCTGGTGATCCTAGCTGCAGCAACTGCTGAGTCCTTCACTGAGGTATCAGCAGTTGTGCACTTCTCATGCACTGCTGAGGTGCTTGCAGCTGGTAGCTCATCATCTGATGACTCGTCATCGCTGTCTGTACATGAGTCTTCGTCCTCAGTAGCAGCCCCCAGATCAAACAGCAGCCCTAGCGCTGGCTGTCCGGGGCCTGCAGTTGCTGTGTTGCTCCTGCCCGAGCCTGTTAGCTGTGCTGCCAGGTCTGCTGCACTGTTGCTCTCTGATGGCGCCCAGTAGTCCAGCAGCGTGCGTACCAATGCTGAGCCCATGTCCTCTAGGTGCCCTGTAATGAGACAGCAAGCACACATTCATGCCTGCCCAGGAGACTGGTTATGCCTTGGAGACATGTATGGATAAGCACCAGTGCAAGGTCAAATAGACTGCACAGGCAAGCAGGTGTTGAATAAGATGCAGAGTAGGATGGTCTGGCAAGGAGGTCAAGGTCAGGCCTAGACATGCAGACAAGTCCGTAAACAGCCATACCCGTATTGAAGTGTTGCCCAGCAAACCTGCCAACAGTAGCCCCACAGAATGATGCCTCCATGGTGAAGGCATTCACCAACCCGAGCTCTCTAAACCCCACCACCCTCCCAGTTCCAGCTTTGGACTTTTGCACCTGTGCAATTCACAAAAACATGATGCAATCCAGTCTGAACTACTCCACCAAGACCGGCCAGCAAATGAGAGGCTCATGTGCAATGATATCACTGCTGTTAGGCAACCATCCAGTGTGGTCTGAGTGCTGTACACAACATTGCACTGCCAACCAGGCTGCTTATGGAGCAACCCTTTCAGAGGTGCTTGGCACTGTGTTTGATTTAGTTTTTCTTGGAACCTGATTACCTTGAAGCTGCAAGATTTGTAGCTGAACAGATCAGGTGCATTTATGTACAGCATCAGTGGAAAAATGTTACTCTGGCACTTTGTGGGGATGCCAGGTAGACCCCCGATGGTGCCAGGCACTGGCCATCCTGCAGCCTGAGAGATCGAGTCCTTGCCAGCCTTCTTGGTGCAACCATACATGAATATTCCATGCTTGAGAGAATGACCATGTAAGTCACAAAACATGGCAACCTGCACAGACATGACATCATCCAGTGGCTTTTGTGATTTGTCAGAATTGCACACATGGTTTCAGATCATCCGCACTACAGCTGACAAGCGCAGTTGAGAAGCTCCTGCCTCTGGATGCTGGGATTGCATAAGTTGTAAGCTGCAGACCTTCGTCTTGGAGCAGACCTCAACTTGTCATGAGGAAACCACACTTGCATACTTGTACTTGCAGCAGGGTTGCACTCACTGCTGGAGATCAAAGCATGCCAAGTGACCTCACCTCCCTCTCAGCCATGAAACTCTTGATCATATTCTTGTATGCTGCAATGACTGGCTGTATTGTGGTGTCAGGCTCCTGCCACACACGATTTAAATCAAGTCCAGCCAGGCTACAACGGTAGTTTCCCACAATCACTCCATCAGGGTTAAGCATTGGAACAACCTGGAGAGTGCAAACTGATGTCAATGATACAACAGGGTTCAATCAGGTATTGGCATGGTAGTGTGTCTGCACAACTGTTGTTGGCTGTCACACGTGCCTCTCATAAGTGTCGGCTACCCGGCGGCAACACAGCGTGACTCATGAGGTACTGATTGCCTCATGCATTAGAGCTGGTGTTGTCTACAGCACCTGCATGTGCTGCAAGCCTCTGTAAAACACGTTGACCAGCAAAGTGCCGTGATATATTACCTTGAAGACAAAGTTTTCTCTGAGCCTTCTTGACTCTTCACTCGTGCCCAGCAGCTGCTGCACTGCCCCCTTCATCATCCATGAGGCATTGCTTTCGCCAGGGTGCACACGGGCTGCACACAGTTGCCAATAGGACTGTTGTGTCACACCCGATCACCTGGCCAACACTGCTCATGCAGAAGCTGGTACTGTGCTTCTTACAATGCTTCAAAAGACACACTGTATATTTTGAGGGACTTTGATGTACTTTCCGCAGATGCAGACCCCAGTCTGCCAGATGCTGCCTGGTGAATGCAAAACTCACGCATGACATGGATTCAAGGAAAGGTGCCACCGGGTGGCAAAGGTTCCCTTACCTGATAGCACAATCCCCTTTCGCTGATTGAGAGGCATTCCATCTTGTGGTGCTGCAGTTATGGTCAGGACATCCACAGCATTGCCAGCTAGGGTCGTAGCTAGGCAAGAACGCTCCACCAAGAAACCAGGGTTAGGACCCTGCAGGCCACACCAGGATCAGCAAGCTCTGTAGCAAGCTTCTGAGCCATATAGGTTTCTGCAGATTTGGGATCAAAAGGGCCCAACTTGCATGCTTGTGCTGAACTGGTTGCATCAATGATATTGCATACACTGTGGTGTTGTAGGATTGTTTCTAGTCATTTCAGCAGCCGCAAGCACAGGCGTAACATGCTGCCAGGTAGGCAGGAGCAACGTTGTAAACCAGGTTGCGAGTGGTGAGTGATGTCAGTGGAGCCCTGGCGTACCTGAACTATGGCATGAAGATGGTGCTGCAGGTCTGTGTATGAGTAAGGGTAGCAGTGAGCTAGATGCACCCAATCGTCATCATAAGGGAATTGCATGACAAATGTGAGTGTATGATACACCTGCTTTTTTCTGTTGATGTTGTTGGGCCCATAGAAAACTTTAGATCCAGAGCGAAACCATCCTATACCCTGCAGATTGTAGTCGTGCACGACAGATTTGACAAAGCAAGTTGCTTGGGGCGGCAGTACACTGCTGCAACCTGACTCAGCTGCTCCCCGGCCCTTGTGGTGCTGCCAGCACCAATGGCATTGTGTCTACAACAACATCCATTGCAGGAGAATGCGTACGTGTATCCCAGGGCAGGCAGCTGTACATGAGGTCTCACCTTCTCCTGCATTTGCCGCTCAGAGTGCACAAGGGGTAGCATGCCCATGTTGTACAGACTGTCTTCTTTCATGAAGTTGATGATATTGAAGCGATATGCCTGCCCAGGACGTGTATTGGCCACAGCAAAATAATACCACTGTGTATGACCACGTGTGTTGATGTCTGGCTGCAATATAAGATCATATTCATAGGGGTGCACCTGCCAAACAAACAAGATCAGTAAGCAGGCAGCTTTGGAACAATTCATCTGTTGTGCAGCAGTGCAGGTATCCATCAGGTTTGAGCTACCACAGCATACGTTGTGCACTTTCCTCTGCACTGGCAAGAATCTGTGCTGGCTGTGTTGCTGCTCACGCTGCAAATGGGTGCAAGCTGTACATCTGCCCAGTGATGCAAGTTGTGCTGGGAGCAAAGCATGCAGACATGGGCTGCGGATGCAGCTTATAATCTGCAGCTAGTGTCTCACCTGTATGGCCCTGCGAAGGTTTCCACACTCAAATCTACTTTCAAACACCAAAGTATGGTCATTAGGCCCCTGCAGCAGCATAGTGTCCAAAGTTACAGTATCTGTCTGGCTGATAAAGCTGCTGCAACCCAACAGGACCTGTGACAGTGCTTGGCTCTAATACACTTCCGGAGTTTGAACCTTCATGCATGTTGTCTATGTAGGAATTATAGTAATACGTATTACAGCGTATATAAATATATAATTATGATTACAGCGTATACGGTTGGCACTGCCGCCTGCAACAACCAAGGACAATGTGTCCAGGTTGTTGGGTTACTCCTTTTGCAAACGCTACCAGCACCACACCTGAAGTGTATACCAGCTGTTCAGCTCTGGTGCATAGTGGTGCCAATCGGCTCTGGCAGACCCCACAGATTCTTCACCACTGCACTGCCAATTACTGAGTGCTACGTTGGCTGCAGCAGCATCACTGGTGGCAGAGTTTCTGCGAGATGATTGTGCAGAGCCAGTGGTCCTGGTGGTCCTGCAGCTGCTGGGTTTGCTGCTACAGCAGCTGCTGGCTCGAAACCCAGAACCTGTCTCACTGTCCTGGTCTGCAGTGCTAGGAGGCACCAAACTGTCATACACAAGGCGGTTTATCAGTGAGTCTGGATTTAGGCCTCTTTGAGCTTGGTGCTCAGTGACAGCCGTTGCCACAGCAGGATCTATCTCAACAAGAGGCTCAGGATATGGTGGGGGGCAGCAGCTCCTTGGTTGCATCCGAGCTGGTGGCAGGCAATTGCCCACGCCAGGCCTTGCTGGTAGGTTGGTCATGTCAGGCTGCTGCTTGATATCCACTGGTGATGGCCTTGGCAGGTACCCCGGTGGAAAGGGTAAGCCAGCATCTGTACTGAGTTTCCCTGTACAGTGCAGCCAACAATCATAAGTCTGCTCATTCAAATGATAGCAGATAGATCGTCGACAGAACAGTGATATTGCATACTAGCAACACGTTCAAAAAATGGAAGAACTTAACAAGACCAGCAACCATGATGTAATGGGTTTTGAGCTCTTCAAGTCTACAACAGCAGTTACCTTGGGGCCTGCTCTTCAGCGTAAAAACAGATTTTGGCTGGCCCGCTGCTTCTGTCACAGCTGAAGACCCAGCTGACATACAGCCAAGGTCCAAGTACTGCCGCCGGTATGCTGCTACAGCCCCAGAGCTGTTGAGTACACTGCAGAGGAGTTAAGGAGCAAACCTGCATCTAAGTATGCTTGACAGGTGTTGCAAAAGAGTGGTTTGTAGCAGAATATACAGCAGTGGCAGGAGCAACTTGGCTGCTGCTACTGCACCGCGCACCCTTCGTGCTACTGGCCTGAGCAACAGCCTCTGCAGGATAGCAGTATTGCATGTAATGCCAAGGGCTAGCGGGGAGGGATATGCCTTATAGCTCACCTGCTGACAGTGTATGGCAAGCCTGGAGCAGCGTGTGCTGTTTCACCACTGCTCTGAGAGACATCTT
>LWCB01003840.1:0-14371 GCA_001630525.1 Coelastrella sp. M60 | reverse complement strand
GTAATGCGTTGCCTACACTACAAATTATGCTTACAACAGATATGGAAGAATGAGTAGGGAACACATATGTGCAGTGTATGCAAGCACAACTCCTTACCAGCAGCATGTAGTTCCAGCCGAAGTGTCTTCAACGTTGCCTTCTTCCCACACGTGCTGCTGTACCAATGCACCTGGCCCTTCAACTTCTTGCTGTCTGCTATAATCGCCCTGATGAATGCAACTTCACCACCAGGGCAGACCATTTCTTCTGCTGTTCCACCACATGCAGTACCAGGGTTCTGGCTGGCTTCGTGCATTGACTCAAAGAAGGGAGGATTGCACATGCAGAAGTGGTAATGTTCATGATCAGAGGCGAATGCACCTAACAGCGGGCCTAAGACCGGCTGCTGCTGCTGCATACCACTCTGCTGCTGCTGCTGCTGCTGTGGCAGTTCTCCTACTGTGCATTGTGACTGTCTGATTTCCAGCAGGTGCTGTAGATGCGGGTTGCTTTCCTTGATGGCAGCAGCTCCCTGCAACAGACAGGTGCACATGAAAATGCTGGTTACATAACCGCATCTGACACGATACTACCACTGGCGTGCCACATACTTGTTGTCACAGGTACATCACCACTATCAGCATACATGGCCTACTTCACTGCAAATTGGCGCGGATAATCTGCATGCACGCTGGATCAAGCAGGCATACGCAATGGTTTGCTGCGACTGAAACCTGCGGACTTGTTGAAACCCAGGAATGACCCATGCACCGGCAAAGCCTTAGCATAGCAGTATACAAGCACCCAACCAATAGACCAACTTATCAACTCATGTTGTTGTAGATGTTATATTACAAGAAAGGCGACTCTGTCAGTCTGTTATCACCTGTAGTGCCACTGGTGTAACATCAACCCCAGTCATGTGCCATCCATACATTGCAGCACCCAGCAAACAGTAGATCAGGTTTGCGCCGCAGCCAATGTCCAAACCTCTCACAACATCACCTGCAGTATCAACATCATAACCGACAGCAATTTGAGCAATGACAAGTGCTACTGGGTATTGATATCACAAGGGTGGCTACATTGCAAACCATGATTTAGTTTGCATGCAACTGACTCAGTTGCCATCATGGAATTGAATGACTGTGCAAGTTACATGAGCTGAGCAGTCGACTGATACCCCTATGACTTACAGCATATGCGTCCAGTTACTGATGTGAGAAAGCTCTCATCAGTATCTTGAACTGACGAGCCTGACCGGAATGAACCCCGGCTCGGCAGCTACAGAGTTCTGCTGTCCATGTGGACATGTGTATATGCATACCTTGTGGTGACGAGAGCTGCAACAAGTCATTGATCCAGTGAATATAGTTCGCACGGTTGGGTACCGGTGGCACAAGCTGACCTTCCGGCAAATCCCAAGTGACCCCAAAGTCCACGTTGAGCAGCGCCGCCGTCAACTCCTTCGTCGCCGCCCAGCTGGTAAAGTCAATCGTTGGCCGACCGGACCGCGACGTGGACACATACGCCGCCAGCGGCGGATGCTGTGCTGCTAACGCTCCGAAGTCTGGTTCCTGCGCGGAGTATATGTTGTCCGGGTGCATCATACGGCCATTTGGACGGAGCTGGGGACGCAGAAGGGCATTCGCGGCACCAGGTTCTGCTGCTGCTGCTGCTACTTGTGACGCCAAAACTGCTTGCGGGGCAGCTGCTGAACTGCTGACAGGAAAGCAGTCCTGATAGACTGCCTCTGTAGCTTCAAGGGCAGTTTTGAGTTCATCATGAATCTGATTATATCCATCAACACAAGAGACAGCAGACAATGGCTTGCTGAGGAGCGCTCATAGAGCTCACAACTGGTTGAACCAGGCACACTCCAAAAATTTGCCATACAAACTCACTGTGCATGCATACAATATATATTGCTGACTTCTTGGAGATTTCTTTCACTTGACAGAAGTGGAACGGCAGGCGTAGGGATGCATGCAGCAGTCATGCGGATACAGGGCCAACATGTCACAATAACAAATGTAAACGCAGTAATATGATCCCTTGAGCTACGTGGCAGCTGTGCACGCATAGTCCCTGCGCTTCTGCATAGGTCTAATCATGTGACAGACCTGTACCTCAAGATCTTGAGGTCACAGAGTCACTCCACTGCTGCTCTCACCAGTGTTTGACTGTTTCCTGCAGCAGTCCCGGCAAGCAGCAGCAGCGCGGATGATCTGTCAACTCACTTGCTGAGCTTCTGTGTTGTTCGGGTCATCAGCAATCACAGCTGCTACTGCTGCCAGCTGTTCCTTGTACTGCTGTATAGCGTCAAGAAGCTCAGATGCTTCAACCTGTAGGCCCTGCAATACAACACATACAGACCAGCACTGTGTAAGAACAACAGTAGGATATGGAAGATGATGTGTTGTGGTCAAAGCCGCTACCCCATGCAGGTGTAAGTTCTCACGTTCAAAGTGTGTTCTTGCATACTGCAGCCTGGAGCCTCTGCTTACAGATGTCTTGACAGAACAAAACAACAGAGAACTTGTGTGGCTTGTTACGAAGCAGATGTAGATGATTTGCGTGCATCATCGAGAACATGCAGAGCAGCAACACCCATACTTGATTTGTTGAACCTGCGCAGGAGTGGCCACCAACGCACCACTGCCTGCTTTATTCTTGTCGTAATGTTGATTACACTGCTGAAGAAGAACGACCATGCAGCAATACCAATGTTGCATGCACTGATATCCAGTGCTTCTATCAACTCATGAAGCAAGCAAGCCAAGGCGTTCGTGAAGAGGACTGCGTATAGTGCCGAAGGATCATCTGACGGTCGATGTGAACTTGCTGCTGGGTGCGTTGGTGCTGCTACTTATCTGCCCTGGGTTGCCATGATCCAAATTGCGATAACCACAAACTACAGGGTAATGCAACCAATATACGAGCATGTGGTGCAGCAAATGAACATCTTAGACGAGGTACATGGGTTGACGTTGTTACCATGGGCAGACTGTGCTGCTGCCTGGTGGAGGAGAGCTTGCGATGGTGCGACGAAGAGTAGCGCCCACAAGTGTTACGCATCCCACAAGTGTTACTTCAGTCAATCCAATGATAACGCAGTCTTACCTGCTGGGAGGACATGTGTGCTAATCAGCCCTGCTGTCCATGAAGTGTTACATGCACCGCGCCATTCTGGATCAAGTTGTTCATGCGCCGCAACCAAGACACCCTAAACAGGAGCTTTTTCAGTTTTCTAAAACCATTACGCGAGCATTATTCTGCACTTCGCACGGTCCATCCTTGTCGCACTTTCACAGCTACACAATTGGGCACTACCAAGGCTCGACACATCAGAGCGTGCGGCCGGCGTCACGTGGGACATCCAAAACACATTCCCTTGCACCGTGCGGGGTACAAGGTGGCAGGTGTCCCTGCTTGAGCAGTGACTCTTGAAATTCGTCAGACAGCCGGGTGTGACTGCCAGGCAGGACATCGTGCCAATGCAGGCACCCGTTGAACGACACAGTCAGTTGACCCAATCATCAAGTATGACATTACTTTGACAATCCACCGGCGCCTGAGGGCCCAAAATCCCTCACGATGCTGTCGGTTGCGTGGACTTGAGTGCTAGCGTTTTGGTGTCAGATTGATTCTGACACATTCATACAGCAATAAGGCGTATCTCGCGTGGAGTTCAATTAGACGATCCCGCGGACATGAGAAAATCAGAGGATAGAGAAGGCGTGAATAACTGGGCCAAGGGCACCGTTGCAGGGGCAGTAAGCAGCCAAGGTATGCGTTGTACATAATTTGAAGAACAAACTGCACTACCAAGTGCAGCTTGAGCGATGACAGCACAGACTGAGATTTGCCATTGAGCACGCGACCGACCGGTCCATCCAAGAACCGTGTGTTTGACGCAACTTATGAGCTGGTCTGACCCACTGTCACGTCGACGGGATACAAAGCCTGGCATGATTGAACGCCTTCCACCTGTGTTCGTCCGTCCTGCAGTAATGCATCTCCCTGGAAGCTCAAAGACTTCGCCAGAGAACATGAAAAAGCGCAAATCACTGGATGTGCAGAGAAGTTTTAGCCAGGTGGGTCAATCAACAAGTTCATGCAGTTTGGGTACCGAGCTGACTAACCCTGGCCAGACTGACGCCGGGTGGAGCTTGCCTGTAATATGCACAGAATATACAAATATTGGCCAAGGTGTACGGAGGGGCTGCTTTGCTGTTATACACGATCCTCCGCGAGCTGCTCGTATGACACATCGCCTTGCATGCCGTCGTAGGTCTCGGACGAAACGTTTGATGCAGCCACAGGTGCTGTCCTGGACATCACTCATGTTGGTATTGGTCCAAAAGCCAGTAAGATGCAATGCTGTGCGGCAGTGCCGGAGACGTAAGTGCAGACTCCACAATGCAACCAACACAATGCTTCCAAAGTCCTCATTGGTTCTCAAATCTGTCATTCAGCAAGAAGTGTATCTGTCGTGATTGTGCCACTGACGACAACAAAATTCAGTTCAATCTATTGGCAGTATATCAGCGTGTTTCACCCGCAACAAATATGCAATACCACATGCAGCACAGCAGTTCACCCCTTTTGTACCGGTGCCTCTGTAGACCTCGCACTCCAACAAGGACAACAACGCTGCCACCACCTTCGCCGGGCACCCCTGACGCGGCTGCTGTTGCTGCTGCCAATGGAAAGGCAGCGACATCAGTAGGTGACATCCATCCACCACCACCAGCAGCAGTAACAGCTCTCAGTTTGCTGCTACAGAGCTCGGCAGGACAAGTATCACAGCAGATGCCAGCAGCAGGAATGTACACAATGGACATGATCGCACCACTGAATCATCGACAGCAACAGCAAGATAATGCGTCAACAGACAGAGACCAAGCTCATGCATTGCTGTTCTCACCGCCATCATCCCCTGTACTGGCAGCAGCCTGCAACCCTGCCGCTGCTGTCACCGCAGCAGCAGCAGCTCTTAACGGCAGCGGTGCAAATGTAGCAATGGCAGACCCTGCATTGCTGTTGCTACAGCAGCAGCAGCCACAGTCACTCTTACTGGTCACATCTCAGCTGACAGCAGCAGCAGCAGCAAGTCCTGATCAGGCAGCAGACACCGCCGCAGCAGCAGCACCTACTGCTGCTGGTATTGACAGCCACTGCCACTTGTTGCCATCTACTCAAGCTACGTTGCAAGCAACTACCGCCAACGTTGTGGCAACAGCAGCATTGACAGCGGCACTGGCAGCAGCTAACCTGGAGTCTGCGCCTGATCAGGACCACATCCACCTCCAGCAGCTGCAGCAGCAGCAGCCAGTGTTTCCTCCGGACTGGTTGCTAAGCAGCAGTGCTAACCTCGCTGCCAGTGCTGCTGTTGTTCGTAGTAGCTTGTTGAATGCAACAGCTGCACTTGCGCGTCTGCAGCAACATCAAGAGCAACAGCAGCAGCCTGTGCCTCCTGCAATCACACCTTCACTTCCATACACCTGCCCAGGTGCCTGTCAACAGCAGCAACAATGTTGTGTGGTTCTTGGCATTCCAGCCCAAGGGACAACGATGCTTGGTCATCCCGCATATAACACCTATGCAACAGCGGCTGCAGCAGGGGTAGCAGCAGCTGCTGCACAAGGTTGCCTTGCTGGTGAACAATATGCAGAGGTTGACGATCAGTTTGATCTAGATATGGAGGATGCTGTAAGCTGCAGTAGCCTGCCGCAGTCAGCGCCTATGGCAACAATAGCTGCAGCAAGAGGTATGAAATCCACCAGGCCCGTTGGCGTTGCTGCTGCAAGGGCATGGCAGCAGCATGAAGAGGGTTGTGACAGCAAAGCAGTTGAGTTGACAGATGGAGATAACGAACATGACAATGATGATAACAGTGACACTGCCAGCAGCAACTGCACCGACAACAGCAGCAGCTGCAGCAGTAGCAGCAGTGACAGTTCTGACCCAGATGACGATGAGGAGTCGGCATATTGTGAGGACGAAGGTCATGCTGTATGCACTTCAACAAGAAAAGCAGCAGCAGGAAAGGCAGCAGCAGCACACGCATCATGCACCTTGACAATTACAGCAGCAGCAGCACTGCTTGATTGTTGAGTGGAGCTGCCAATGCAAGACTGAGATCAGGCTCCAAAGGCACCCTGGGTGCGTACTGTACAGCTGAATGATGCTATGAGCTTTCACAGCTGGTCTCTCTGGGCCAGTGGCACAGAATAACAAACATGTGTGCCTCATGCTCATCTTACTCGGGCAAGGCTGTATCACAAACTTGACACTCGTATGCTTAGCACCAACAGCATTGCAGGCCTACCAGTGCCATGTTGGCCTTTGAATCAGCCCTGCCTTTTGGCCTGGTTCTCATGATTTGGGGCTCCTGTTGATACAAAGATTCGCAGTTCTTTGTCAGCTGCTACCTATATCCTTTCGCTAAAGAATATTACAGGGGAGCTGTGCTGCCAGTTCTTCATTGCTGTTGGTTGCCATCATGCTTATCAGGAGGAGATTGCAGCTAACCTATTGCTGTTGTTGCATTTGCAGTCTACAGGTGGTTTGTCGTGTCCTGTGTTATGTAGTGTGTGATGGAACGCTGCAAGTGGCTGTTATTGTGTGTTTAAGGTGCTGCTACTTCATTGGTGAGTGTTAAAGGGCTTATTATGGGCCTGTGCGTGTGCGACCTGCACGCCTTCGGCTACAATAATTTACGCTGCTGTGCTGCTGCTGCTGCTGGCTGTGGTTCAGTGGAAAAGTCATGCGCTATTGCTGCCTTTTGTCAGCGTTACAGCTTCAACAGTGGACAGCTGATAGTTTATTGGCTTTTGCAGTTCGGGCCTGTTGTGTAGGTTGTCTGGGACACATTGCCGCCACTATCTGGTTGCATCTTGCTGCTTTATGTGGGTTGAGCTCTCTTTCAAATCAGGTCCAATCATGCGAGATGCTTTGTAATCAGTACATGATGTGTTGCACGTCTGTGTGTTGTATGGGGTATCATGTGCATGTGCATATGTGTGTGTGATGGTGCTTGTAGGCTGCTGGTTGATATGTTGTTATTCTTACAGAGAAACTAACATGTGTCAGTTGGCCTGTTTCTTGAGCATACATCATTTCAAGGATATGAACGTTCTCCGCATAGATGCTGAGACTCGAGTCTGATTTGGTACATCTTACTCTTGTGTTCTGCAGACCAGCATATGCTTGCAAAGTAACCGCAAGTGCTGTAGTATAATGCATGATTTTGGTAGGATATGTCTGAGGCATGTTGTGTGTGTGTAGCGTACTACAGCTGCTGGGTGTACTTTTCAGGACCTGCACAAGGTGATAACATCTCCGATGGAAGGCTGGTCATCTAGTGACTGCCAGCAATTGAGAGGCCAGCAGCTTGCCATGTATTGGATGTGCTTTGACTGTACACCACTGCTGTATTGGGTGTGCTTGTGTCTGCTGTTGCTTACCTAGTAGGCTTCTGATCTGATGTTTAAACTATGAGCAACATGTCAGGTTCTGGTTACAGCCTTTTGCATGGTTTCTGTGATGTGCAGATGCCATCTGGCTGCAGTCATAGGATGTGTTGTGGTGTGTAGTTCCACAGCTGTGTCATGTCAACAGGTGTACTGCTCAGGTGCATGAGGGGATTTGGTTCATCTTTAGTTGAGTGCTTGTAGTGCTTGATTGATTACACCACATCTATGCTTAATACATCACAACCCCTTCTGGTTTATTGCTACTAAAGTTCAGCTCCTAGCAGTAGGCTGTTTCATG
This sequence comes from Coelastrella sp. M60, assembly GCA_001630525.1. Taxonomy (NCBI): domain Eukaryota; kingdom Viridiplantae; phylum Chlorophyta; class Chlorophyceae; order Sphaeropleales; family Scenedesmaceae; genus Coelastrella; species Coelastrella sp. M60. The sequence goes on along the minus strand of LWCB01003840.1, from coordinate 6,612 downwards.
GGGTAAGCTGGACTTGCTCATTACACTCGGCATCATGTTGTCTGATATCAACATGGTCTGCTCGGTCATTGGGTACTGCACATGGCTGATTTGAGTGCATGTGTCCATTGGTGTCAGAATATTGCCTCTCAGGGTTGACCTTCATTCACCTTGGAAGTGATTAAGGTGTTCTGTTGGCGTTGCCAGACATTGCTGAAGTTCGGTGAGAAGCCTTACTTGATGTCATGATATGTTATCTATCATGCTGCTGCATTGGCCAGGACAATCACCGGATAATGCTTTGTGAGGATCTTAGTGAAGTGTTGGTGAGTTTCTAGTGAGGTGTCAGTGAGATGCCAGTGAGGTTTTAGTGAGGTCTTGGGGTTCTATCTGGCAGCAAGGATCCTCCTCAAGTGTACAATGGTGTATGATTCTAGAGGGATGCATGTTACCACACACTTTTTGCAGAATCAGAGCCACATATGGGTACCAGGATACTTGACCGCATGGTTGCCTGTCACTTGACCAATGCGGGCCCTGTGGTCTGAGCTATTGGCAGTATGCCACAGAATTCGTCTATGCGAACTTGTTGGTGTCGAGCCCTTGTATAGTTTACATTTGCAAGGGGTCTAATCAAGCATGTAGTTCAAGTGTCTGGTCAAGCTGGCAAGTAGTTTGGCTCCAGATGGTGTGAGATGCCAACGACTTCATGTACCAACAGGCCACATAAGCTGGACATTCAAGGCATTACAAGCTGGGCGGTAACTGCTGTTGGTCACGCACTGCAGTTGATATGCAGATGTAGGACAGTCCATATATTGGCTGCTCACATATTCTGTCATAGTGGTGTGCGGTGTGTGTTTCATAGCACTGTTGTGTCGGTACATGGTTTGGACGTTTTAGTTTGTTGCACAGACTTTCACCTCATTCACGTCCTTTTGTTTCTTTAGTTGACTGTGTTTCTTAGTCAAGCACTTCCCTTGAGGTTATCTGTGAACCGATCGGGCGGTGTGGTGCTGCGTGAACTGCGTGCTTATTGCATGCATCGCAAGTTTGCTGTCACTGCAAGCTGCAAGTGAAAGCCATAGGAGATCAAATACACATCTCCAGGCTGGATGGGCACCTTCTTTTTCTACTAGAGGTGACTGAACGATTTGCTTCATGGTGAATGATAAGCGTGGGGTAGATGAACGCTTTGGGTAGTTGCTGAACAAGCCAGTGTTGGAGCCAACCCGGGGTGCAGTTTCCCATCCATGGCCTCAAGCTTATGGTGTCTTACGGTGCCATCCTGGACGGTTTAATGCATATGATAGGGCGTATGATCATGTATCTTGATATGAGCTGATATGGTTTTTGCGTAACACCAATAGGAACAGCAGGTGTTTTGGCAACAAGAACGAGGCTAGAGTGAAGTGATACTTATCTTATGTGTGTCCTCTTGTCACCTGTGTGTGTGTTCCTCCCAGGAGGTTGCTTGGCTGACCAAGATATGTCATCTGCCTAGTTGTTTTCTTAGCATCCACATTGCTTTTGACTAGTGCCTGGTAGTGCCAGTCACTTGGCTCCTTCGTCAGCAACAAGGTTCATGTATGAACAACCTTATAGATTCTGTCTTGATATAGATCAATGTATAGCTGCAAGTGCCGTAACTCTCTAAACAGGGGTGACTTGAGCATGTGCATTATCAGTATGTGCATGGTCTGGACCAGAGCTGTTTACCTGTGGCCCTTGTTTGGCAATTGCGGCCGTGCCTTGCCGTACCAGCTGGCTGTTGTTCTGCTATGCTGTGTCATTGGAGAGGTGTCACCCTTGTCAGCTGTGGGTTTCCGAACACAAAGCATGTGGATTGCTCTGGCAGCATGCCGGCATCAATGACTGGCATGGCAGGGATGTGGAAAGCGAGTAGTGGTGGATGTGCTGTGACAGATCTTCACCATCATCTAGTACCTGCTGACTGCTTTGCAATCTGTGCAGGTTGTTAACCACTGATTATGTGTATGCCTGTCAAGCTTTGAGCAATGCAGATTGTGTGTAGTGTGTCCTGGAGATACAAAGCATTCTGCAACATCTGTCTGATGACAGTGCCAGTCCTCAGCTGCAACCAAGGTAGCCTACCACCACTTGTGGGAAGTTGAGCTGTCAGGCATTTGTACATTGGTACCTTCTTGGTAACCAGCTTGTGCAGTTGTTTATGATGGCTTGATGCCTTGCATGGGTTTTGCTTGTGCCAGATTGGTCATTTGAGCGGGACACAGCTGCTTCTGTCAAAGCTCGGTGCCAGTCTGTTTGGTGAAAGATGCAGTATCATATCTTAGAACATCCCGATGAGAAGTAGCAAGTTCACAGTAAGCATGATTCATGGCAAGGGTCTTCCAGGACAAGCCAACCTGGGACAGAATCAGCCCTGGTCTACCAGTGTATAGTTTTACACTGTTGAGTTGTGTGTGAATGTGTTGTGTGGGGGAGATGTAGCTGTATTCATGCTGGTACGCTGAATGCAGATGCAAGCTGTGCGAATGTATGACATGAATTGAATTGTTATCGTTGGTTGCTGTGGCTACAATGACATTCAACCTTGTTGCTGCTTGATTACTGTGCCGGTGTATACACTGTTGCGACTTGAGGAAGTCATGCAGGGTGCTTCACTGCCAGATTTGACCGGAGTGGTACTATTTTGTAGGTTATTTATAACCAGGCTCATGCTCACCATATCGATCAACAGACAATTGCAGCTTGAGGCTGTGCCAACTTGTGTGTGAGCCATGCAGCTGGTCGCGAGCATGCCACACAAGTTGTTTATGTCCTCGGCCTGTATGCTCTTCTAACTTCTGTGTTACCCAGGTTCCCAACATTGCAGTACAGGTGTTGAGTGCTGTGATACACTAGTACCTGTTCTGCCCATCAGCACAGCTGCACTGTAAGAGTGCTCATTGACTGAGCCATGCAGCCTGAGTGTTGTCAGATGGTATCAGGCATATTCCTGCTGTGTGTTGTTGACAGTGTTGCAGCGTTTGGAGGCTTTGAATGTTGTTCTCAGCTTGAGCAGTTACATCGTAGATACTGTCACTCACGTGGCCATGCGCACACAAGCTTTTCTGTGACCTGATTGACAGAGGGCAAGTTCAGAGTTTTGCTGTTTCAGACACAGGCCAAGATGCAGGTGCATATCATGTCATTTACCTTGGTGGTGACAATTGCCGTTGACAGGTCGACTCGGCCATTAGCATGTGTGGCCATGCATAAAGGAGAGCTAGCATTGTTTCTTTGCGCTGTGGTGATGGCGTTGGAGTTGTGGCGTTGGAGTTGTGGCGCTGCAGGTCCGTTGGAGATTTTGCTGTGTTCACATATGCAGCATGCAGCGGTAGTCCCAGCACTTGCCAGGTTGGCTGTGTGCCAAGGTGCTACTGCAGAGGGATGTGATTGCCTCGTGTCCACTATGCTGAGCCCATCAGGGTCAGTCAAAGACAAATGTGCTTACCGCTGGATGCATAAGAACGGCAGTGCATGCATAAAGGCCGCATAGTTGGTTGCCAATTTGTGTGAACTTGTTGCTTGTCACCCCCATGTACATGGATGTACATGTGATGAATTGTGACAAGCAGGTTCAGCAAGCTGTGATTCTCTCAACCCAGGCATGCTGTGTTGGCATGCACAGTGATGCCAGCCAGAATATCTCCCGCGGTGTTTGCTTTTGTGTTGCAGAGTGTCTTGACCACCTTAAGGCTAGATGGTGGCCTCAATTGAGGTGTTTCGTGAATGCACCGTAGGTTTATCAGATCACTGGGGGTACAAACAACTGTTTGCTATGCATATGCTGAAGCAAGCACTGCAGTCCTCGTGTGGGAGCGACTCACTTTTTGTGCTCGCAGTGTTTTCAGTATCAACACTCCACTGGACTGGGAAGATTTCAGCAGACCTGTCATTGTCAACATTTGTTGAGGTTGTGTGCTTTGTGACGCTACAGTACCTTCTAATGTCACCCTATTGTACCGGTGCGAAGGTTTCCTGTGAAGGTTGTGTTCATTCATGTGCCATCAAGAATAAGCCATGGTACGGTTGCTGTGAGTAAATGTGTGTCTGGTTTCACTGATCTGGATGATGTGGTAAATGTTGTGTAAACAAAGTTTGACCATGCAACATGAGATGTGCACAACAGAGCTGTATATGATGCACTGTTGTGTAGGGACTTGCTACAATCCTGACTTGCATACCGACCCTCATACCTACAACTGAGTGCTGCTGGTCATCTTACTACCGTATTGGTGTGATGCATGCATTTATGCAAGCAGGAACAGAACGTTTTGTGGTCACCTGAGTTCAAGCGTGCGTGCTCAAGGACGAAGTTCCGATAACAACATGTCTACTACCGTACTGTTGCTGTAGGATCGCTGTAAACCGTAACATGCTTTGTGGTACACGTACTGCCAGTAGTATCGGGTACTATGGCATGCATGCTCCTTCGTAAGCACGGCCATTACTTTCAGGCGGCACGAGCCAAACCTTCTGCTACAAGTGACTGGCTCGACAGCCTGTCACAGGCTTCGGAAGTTCGTCTCAATCGTTGAACTGCATCGGCGGCAATCCAGATAACGCTGCACAATGCGCATACTAGTAGTATTGCGGCCGATCCAGTGTTTCCCGCTACTCGGTGACAGTCTGTTGGGACGGGTTCCCACAGTGCAGCCGACGTGGCTACAACGGGACCGTCCCGAGGCAGCAGATCACCAATCCAGTAACAGCGATCGCTCGCGACCCGTGATGTACTGCAATGCGTTGAAAAGCCATATAAGAAACTATAAGGAACACAGGAGGGCATAGTACGTAGTCTGGACGTACCGCTACGTACTTGACCACTGTCACCTGCCTCGGTCCGTCGTTGTCAATGCAGACACAATGACACGAGTCCTTCGAATTCGACTCCTCATGATACTAACAGCAGTCATTTGTCTCTTGTTGGCAGTGTGCACACACGTGTGTCCGGTGTTTCCGTGGTATTTACTGGCCAGAGAATTACGAGCTCGAGCGCCTTGCAAGGCAATTGCCCCGATATCACTTGTGCCGCTCATAAGCACATTGAGGTGAGTCAATACATTCTCATGGCTCCAAGCGTGAATCAAGGGTACAAGTGGCATGTCACAGCCAGCTTCACACTGCGCGACGATGCATCGACATGCGCGCCACAATTGGGCAATGCACGCATGTCTCAGTCATCGTGTTCGTATGCTAACAAGTTGTTAGAGGCATAACATGATCTTACTGTAGTGTTGAGCTGCAGTGGCCTTGGCCTCGGTTTTTTCGAAGCACATACGGCTGCATACAACAACGAGACATCCCAAGTTAACATCCTTGATGTGACAAGTTAAGTGAGCATGTCGTTGCCTCTTGACAAGCTGTTGCGACTCCGTGTAGGAGCGTGACTGCGTACGGAGCCCGGAATCACCGGCACGGACACTATGAGGGATGTGCATAATCGTGACAACAGTCGTCTTCTTGCTTCCCGCAGGACCCAAACAAGCCTGCAAACAACAATATGCCACGGCTCGGATCGGTAGTGCTGCTGGCAACGTCCGCTTTCCTGGCAGCAGTACTGCTGTCAGCTGCAGGCCAGCTTGCCCTGGATAAGTCCGCGTTTCCGAGTGCCCATGATGCCCAAATCGCCCCCGTCACCACCAAAACGTCAACAGCTATACTTGAAGACAAGTTCGTGCATGTATTCATACCACCAGTGCAGCTTCAGGTACTGCTGAATCAAATCGCAGATACAGTCTCCCTTGGCAAGGGATCTCGTGCTCGCTTAGCTACAGTTTGGGCATTGCTCCTGGAGTCCCTTACTGACCTGGGCACCAATGTAAACAGCATCCCTCAGCTTAGCCGGTCCCTTGTAAGCAGCACCTACACGGCAGGAAAACACATGTGGCAGGTCGATGGTGCAGCTAATGTGGTGTTACTGCTAGTGGCTGTTTACATAGTCACAGGACTGGCAGCCTGGAGATATGCTACCCATGCAGCTTTGCCCAAAATCACTGCAAATGGTTTCAATCATGCACCCGTGCTTCAGCAGCCTGTGCAGCATCCCCAAGCACCACTTGCAGCAGCAGCAGCAGCAGCAGCAGAAGCAGCACAAGAACCAGCACCAGCACCAGAACCTGGATTAGAACCTGAAGCAGAACCAGCGCCAGCACCACTTATTCCCAATGGATTGAGTCAAAATCTGGCAGCTGTACAAGCTCGCATGGCTGTTGCAGCTCCAGCTCCTGGAGTGACCAATGCGAACTTCTTCCCACTGATCACTGCAGCAGCACATCCAGGGGTCCGCACAGCACTGGAGAACAGGAGTGTTGATGACGTTGCTCAGCGTCTGGATTATGTTCGACATGTCGAGATGATTAGTCGCATGCCCGGCCTTAAGTTCACAGAAGTCCCCAATGTACACACTGAGGATGAAAATACCATGCAGAGGCGCAAAAGACGGGTCATTGCTCTTGCTCTGGTGCTGTTGTACCACATCACAGATGTGCAAGCACAAATGCTGCGTGATGTGGTGAACTCTTCGGTTGTGAGGCTGCAGACGGGCACCAATGGGTTTAGAGAAAGGTGCAACCGCTTGTACCGGGAAAAAAACATTCTGATGAG
>LWCB01003833.1:0-16946 GCA_001630525.1 Coelastrella sp. M60 | reverse complement strand
GTGTGCTGCTGCCTGAAGGTGCTTGCTCAGCTTAAACATATGCTTCATATAGCAGGCTCTTATCCGCAGGAAGCTGCCCCGAGAGACCTATGCCCCGCTGGGACCCTTGAGCATCGAGGCTTGAGGAGGAGCTTCGGCCCAGCAACCCTGCAGCGGTTTCCTAGAAGGGTCTCAACAAACTTGTCGATCTGTTATGCACAAAGTGTCCAGGCCCACGACAGCAGCATGGGCTGCCCACTATCCAAACGAGTTCTTCACGTACGCAAAGTGACTGGTTAATGCAACTGTGATGCTGTTGATGCTGCAATGTTTGTTGATATCAATGAACATTGGTCACTGGACTTGGTGTATTGAAACACATACCTCCGACACGCCTGGTTGGACCCACAAATAGAGTGTCATCTTCTTACACTTGCGAGCCAGTGTTAGCTGTCGTTGCCTTCGCAGACACAGTTGGTGATACCACACGTTGCTAGGCGTCAGGAAGCAGAAGGGGTTATACCTGTGTGCATGCAGGTCTCTCCAAGTGTTGAGTGAGCAGCAGTCCTTACGGGATGCATCTACTTCCTTCATAACCCACATCTAGCCTGTATCACCTACAGAAACAAAGTCATCATGAACGCACTGCTGGGTATCAGCAAAGCTTCAAAATACTGAATCAGCTTGCTTGAGTGTATTTAGAGCCCTCTGCTTGTCCTTGGTGCAGCAGCCAAGCCCAGCAGTGATGCATCTAGTCGCTACTTAGTCTACAACATGTCTGTGTTACCTACAGCAATCGCAAGATGAGCTTGCATTCAACCTGCTGCATGAGCCATATGTTTCTTGCTCTGACACAGATGTTTGCAGTGCGGCCTGTTGTCTGCTACATAGACCCTCGCTGACTCAGCTGGGCCAGTGGCAAGGGTTGGAGGCGCCTCAGAACGCAGCAGCAGCAGCTGCTGCTACTCCCAATTCTGCAGCACTTGTTGGTTCTCCAGCATTGACATTGATCGCTTTAGGAGGTTTAGCTGGTTTTGGGGGTTGAGCCACAGTGGTTGCAACAGCAGCATTGGTGCATGATGCAGCAGTAGCTCTTGCTGACTTGCTGAGGAGCAGCATGAAGCTGACTGAACTCCTTCCAGCCTGACGGCTTCTGGATTTATCTAGTAACCCTCATCTACTTATTGCATAAGCAATTGTTCAGCGCCAGCAGCGGCATGGGATCGTTATGGAACTCTGTATGTCACAGCAAAGTTGTTCTGAAATTCTATACGGCACATGTCACACATGGTACACACTGTGCGTAGTGTGTGTTCAGCAACACGCTTATCATCAAGGCATCCCTCTCAGGTAGCTGTGCAATTCAAGGGCCTTTTCCTCAGGGCAGTGATTGTCACCTTCATGAGTGCTGCAGTGTTGTACAAAGGCTTACAAGTTGTCAACCAGATAAGCTTCCTTTTGACAGGAAGCCTGGTCACTCACCAAAGCCTTTGGTATGGCATGCATTGCACTGAAGTATGCGTTGCATACCATCGTGTACAAACTGGAGACATCATCATGATCAACATAAACGGCCTTAACCCTGTGAAGCACAGTCATGGGCCATTTGAGCTGGAACAAAGCTCACCCCAACAGTATAATCACCTTCATATATGACAAAGCCTGTTGTACATGCTGCTGTGGCACCACAGCAAGCGAGATGATTCATTACTGACTGCTGATAACCAAATCCGTACTTGTATGAAGCTCACCCTGATATATGACAAAGCCTAGTCTACATGTTTGTACATGTTGTTGTGGCATCGCCACAGCATGAGAGGTGATTGTGTATAAGAAACATAGAAGCACACTGTGTACTGATAACCCAAACAGTCATGCACGCCCGCACACGATATGCTGACCATGTCAGCACCTGATGCTGGTACCCAACATGACATCAGGGCCTTGTGACGCAAACACACACTGTGACATCACACAGCCGTGGCTTTGTGCCTGAAAGAAATCACTGTAGAAATTACGCACAACAGGTTTTCAAAGAGACCTCAGAGTAAACTGATGGGGGCTAAGCAACATCCTGAATGACCTGAAAATAACTAGGCGCAGGCCTGCTGCCAGCAACTGGTCTGAGTTGCTGCCTTAACCTGCTGCTCACTCTTCACAAACCTCATACAGCATCTGCAAGCTGTTGTGTCATGACCCCTTGGCGCTTGAACCAAACCTTGCTGTTGCGCTGGGTGTTCTGTGGTGTCCTCAAGTCTCTGTTGATGATCTATGACATGAACTGATGACGCACTGCGGAAACAACACCTGCTGCTGCACCTGCACTGTAGTACACCTGCATACAACAACACATAGACAGACACATGACAGTCATCAGTGTTGGGGCCCGATCAGCTTGGCAGCTGTAAGCTGTGAGTAGCTTCTCAGCACATGTTGCAACTTGTGAGTAACTCAGCAGCGGAGATTGCATATCGCAGCCAGGTTATGCGGTGGTATCTTGCGTTGTATTCCAGTTGACAACGAGGCCATGTACGGCTTGCCTGCAGCACAGGTCATTGAGAATACAATTGTACTATGCTGCTTGCTGCGTTTGAGCTATCAAAGGCAGTACCTGGTTTCAGAGCCTATGAATTATAGCAGCTGCCCTGCGGGAACATCAGTTGCATAGCTCATGCTGGCGTGAGCAGCACGGGCTCATACACTGATGTTCCTGCAAGACAGCTGCTATGCTTCATAGGCCTCGGCCAAACTGTATGCTGTCTACATCAGATAATCTTGAACACTCACAGTTGTTGTGTACATGCGCACAGGGAGAGTAATCCAGTGTACCCAGCTGCTGCGAGGAGTTGATGGCACAACCTTGATTGCCGCTGATGAAGCTGAAGGTGTTGTTGATGTCACTGTTGCAGGTGCCACTGCTGTAGATGTCTCTGACATCAGGATGTCAAGTTTCTTTGATAAGGTAGCTGCCACAGCGCTGTCTTCAGGTGGCTTTTCTTCTTCTTCCTTCATGACACTGGGGATAGGTGCTGCAGCTGCAGGGGCGGGTGGAAGAACGAGCTGCCTGCTGACCTTTGGCGGGTGAAAGTCCTGCTTAAGCTGCAATGTCGGGCTATCCTTGCTGCTTTCAGTGAGGACGCCAACATCGCAGTCGCCGGAGATGCGCGCTGCGGGCGTTAAGGCTGGCTGGGTGACCTGCATTCTCAGGGGAGCGTTTGCGATAGGTGCACTGGTGACAGCTGAGGAGCCTCGAAAACTCTGAGCTTGCTTCTTCATCTGCTTATTGCCCGACATTCGTGCTTCTGAGCGTTACAGTGCTCAGGATCACCCAAGCAGCTTTTCAAAATGTTGCTGGATGGTCATATGTAAGTGTGGCTGCTGGCAGGTGCTTGCTCAACTGAATAAGCGTTACAGTAGTAGAGTCCCATGCTGGGAGCTCTGCCTCGCTAAACCTGTACCCCGCTGCGACCCTTCTGACAGGAAGGAGCTTCGGGCCAGCAACCCTGAGCAGATTGGACAATGGTCGTTCATAAACAACAATCTCACTGTTCAACGCCTTCATTCCGTCAAAATGGTCTCTTTACTATCGACACGAGTCATCAACGAACTTAACGGTGTACAACCGACTGAAGCACAACATCAGGACGACATTCGGATCTACTTGGTTCTGCACAGTGTTGCTAATGTTGCTAGTCAACTTGATACCTGAGATACACTTCAAAGCATGCCTGCTCGGATCCATACTCCTTTTCCATGTCAGCCATTTACACAATGCAGACATAGTCAGCGATACGTGTTGCTTGAATGAGAAACCAGAAGGGACCAAGGCAACTTGCCTGTGTGCACGCACTGCACGCTAGACCTGCAGTGAGCAGCAGTCCTGATGTGGCGCCGCGACTCACACAGAACACTTTCGCAGGCATACAACGCGTTGCTAGGCATGAAGTAGCATTGCAGTATCACAAAGCTTGGCTGAGTATATGCAGAGCCTTCTACTTGTCCATCTAAGTTGTCCGCTGCGGCGCACTGCATATGCGCATACAGCTTGGGCATGCTGTGCAATGTATACAACATCATCTGGCCTTGACACGAAGGTAGGCCGATGGGGATCCATATACTATATAGGACTTGGCTGCTGCACGAATGGGCAAGTAGAGGGCTCTGCATACATTCAGGCAAGCTATGTGTTTATGGTTTTGCTTGTACCATGCCTAGCACCGCGTGTTACAACTTTGGAAGTGTTTTATGTTTAGTCTGCGACTCCAATAACATGCGCATGAAGTTCAACTGCATAATATGCATACGAAGTTGTACATATTTCGAACTTGTGGTGGTATGGTGTGGCTAACATGCCAGCCTGGACTTGGAGCTGAGAAGTAGTTCCAGACAGTGTTTGGCCATGCAACAAAAAAGGCAGTGTAGGTTACACAATGGACAGCAAAGGGCCGCCCATGATGCATGCAGCCAGGCAAGCAGAACTGTGAAACACCTGCCTTCCGGCATGCACGCTCAGATCCCTTACATACCCCAGTCTGGTGTCTTCTGCATTGGGGCATTGCTCAGCCGCTGCGGCGCACTGCATATGCGCATACAGCTTAGGCATGCTGTGCAATGTATACAACATCATCTGGCCTTGACACGAAGGTGGCCGCTTGCTGAGCCACAGCTGTATAACAGTCTCACAAACAGGTGTACCATCAGAAAACAGTTATGTCAACCCTGACAGCTACTAGGGCGGACCCTGCAACACACAGCAACACCATGGAACTTCCAGACCTGAGCTCCCAAAGACTGCTGTGCTGATGAACAATCTCTCTGAACAGTCCTTGACTTTCCCAGGTGTAATGAAAGGCAGATAGCCTACTTGGATGATGCCAACAATGACCAGTGCTGGCTGCACACTATGCCTGGAGACATTGCCTGGACTTGCCATTGATCATCACATGGCACAATCTGCTAAGCAACCACTAGCAGCAACCTCGCTTGTCGCTCAACAAGTGTCCATATACGTACACATAAGGAAAATGCCACCAAGCTGTCGTGCAAACAAGCTCAACAACCAACTGCGGTATACCTTCCAGTGAATACCCAGCTGGTGTGCAATATACTGCCAGGCCTGCCTGTTGACCAGTGTGCCACTGGCAGGTTTATTACAAGAGCACTCACGCCAGAGGGTTGAAACTGAACCTGCTTGTCCATCCAAGCTCCACTCGGCAGCACTGAGCACTCGACAACCTGCAGCATTGCCTCAACAGACGTAGGATGCATGTATGCACAATTACACTCAATCACACCACTCCCCTCTGAGCGCACACCAAAACATCACTAGTACGGACTCTAATGAATCTCTTTCAACAACGGGCAAGTGCTGAAAATGCCGCAACCACAACACACACTCTTCTTATTACTGTTGCTGAGCCTGGCACCAACACCCTTCCAATCAGAAACAGGCAATTCTTTGGTCCCTGCGCAACAATGGACGCATCATGTACCGCCAAGTGTAGTCGGAAATTGGTTTCCTGGCACACCCGGCGACAGGTGCTTGTATATAGCATTGTCGCCATCTATGTCACCCAACTTGGCCCTGGAATGGGCGACAAAGGCCGATTGCACTCATAACCTACCCTTTGCAACAGCAGACCTGACTCACAGCACCCAAGGACAAGTATGCCGTCTTGAGGCTACCGCAGATACTGCAACTTCAACTGTAGTGACTTCAACACTAATGACGCTACTGGCACACATTAAGGACACCATGATTAATGCCAACATATGCATGAAATGCACATACAAGACACACACGAACACACAGAAGAACACACAGGAAAACATGCTTTGTACAGCTCAATTGGGAGTACCTGCTGCCTGCAACTGCAGAATATACAGGCCACAACCACATCACTCGGACACCCTACTCAGACGCTCAGATGGCACCAGCCAGCTGCCTTTCCTTCTGTTCCAACTTCGCAACAGTCATGTAGTTGGCCAGCAGCATGATGCCAAACACTCCAGCACCTGCAAAGCTCAAGGCCGCCCCAGTAGCCATGGCAGAAACTTGCAGGACTGTCCCTACATTCACCAGAGTGCTGGCAACCAACGCTGATGCCACAACTCGTTGCCAGGCTTGTACACGGGTCAACGCACGCTCTGCTTCCAAGGCACGCACACGGAGCTTCAGGTCTCCAGTTTCTAGCCGCTGCATGGTGCCTGCACATGGCCAACAACAACACAGCTGGTGTCATTGCTGTGAACCACTATCAAGAGCTTGGTGGTACACTGCTTATGAACACCATTGGTATTCGTTTGGATCCTTCCGGCTAATCACTGAGGCTCTCGAAGACAGGCAGGCTGCAGCACTGGGCTTCCTACAGGACAGCATATCAGCTGTACACGAAAAAACACAGCAACAACTGTTGCTACACAGCAGGGGCTCAACATAACAGATGATGGTGATGATAATACAGCAACAAATGTCTTTGCAGATGTTACCTACCTGCAATGTCTTCTATTTGGTTGGGTCCCCTGAATAGATTCCTTACTGCCCTGTTCTGGTTGTTCCAACGCTTGGTGAAGTCTTTCTGCAGGGCTGCAAACTGCGGCTGACCCTCAAGCAGAAGGTTACGTGCATATGGTGCTGAGATCTCGCTGATGTCAAACCTGTGGCAAGCAGCAGCAAGCATGAACAATGTGGGCTATGCTTGCCCATGAATCCAGTCACCCAGGTTAAGGCTCAGCACTGGTAAGTCACCAGGCACCGCCCATCCTCAATGCGATTGAAAGTAGAGCTGCTGAACAAGGACCTTGGCCATGGGACCAATGACAATGTAATGCTGATTATATGATGCTCTGTATGAACACCTCCTGAGAGGCGAGTTGCTGCACCTATCCCCAGTCATTCCCCACCCCTCAGCTAGTCTACACCAACAGATAACCAACAACAGATTGACCAACTCAGTTCCGCACCATGTGCAAGGTCCCCGATAACTCACCTGGCATCTAATGACTTGCCAATGCCATCCAGCACTGTGAAGGACCGCACAACAAATGTGAATGTTGCTGGGAACCTGAACGGCTGATCAGCTGCAGCCAGCAGCAGATCTTCACCGATAGACGACAAGATGGCTTTCCTGCGCTCCTTGGCTTCATCCTTGGAGCGTTGTGGCTTGAATGACTCACTGTATGCTTGCCCCTTTGCCTCTCGCTCCTTCTTCTGCTCAGCTAGACGCTCCTGTTGCAGAACATAAATGTAGAGTCCAGGTATATTCAGCACTCAAGGCTAGTCGACGCAAGTGGCATTTGATGCAGTGCTATGTTTGACCGAGTTGGGCGGATGCTTTGTGACTGGCTTATGGTGATGCAAGTCAAGGCTGTAGCTATAGTACCATTGACTGCCACGCATGGCAGCTGCTGTAGCAGCAAGGAGCACAGCATACCACAACAGGTGCTCATGGGGAACAAGCAATACACAGCCTGTCGCTGCCTTTGGTATTAGTGTGTTTTCACCGGCCAGTTAATGTGTGGCAGCCAAAACCCTCCAAGTAGCCAAGCAAACATGAAAACGAAAGATCATGAGGATGGTGCAACTGAGTCAATCCCTATTACCTGGAATGAGTTCAGGAAGAACTGTGCTGTCCTACGCACAGCCAGCTTGTCCCCAGTAGGTACCAGCACACCCATAGTTATGAGAGCATCCAGGCATCTGTCAGCATCTCGCTCATAGACACCATAGAACAACTCCATGAGTCCGCCCCTAACTCCACCTGGAATTGAGCCCATCATACCAAAGTCGTAGTAGATGAGACTGCCGCTTTCAGCGTCAACAGCGACATTGCCAGGGTGTGGATCTGCACAAAACAAACATGGGAAGGCATGAGCCAACACAAGGAGACAGAGGTTCTTTGGACTGCTGTTGCACATTGAATTGGTCAAGCTGTTGTGCCACTGCTATATGATACGGCGGCATGAAATAGCTTCGGGTGTTGACACTGCAGGGTGGCAAGCTCATACAGTGCAGGTGCACACAGCATCCGAAGCTCAGGTTGCTCCTGGACTGCTGCAGCAGCTATTTTATCTTGCTGAGCAGCCGAGGCTGGGGACATTTTCAGAAGAGTATGGCAGTGCTTGCTGATAAGGGCACCTCATACCACACGCAGCCACAGTCATGCCTCAACCCACCCCGCTGACTCAAGCCACTACATAGCAACTCCACAACTTGATCACGGCAACAACACTGCCCTGACAGTCTTTCCAGCTCTGTATACAGTCCCTACCTGCATGGAAGAACCCATGGTTGAGTATCTGCTGCAAGTAACTCTCCACTGCAAGACGGGCCAGCCTCTGGCGGTCTAAGCCCTTGGCATCCAAAGCTGCTGCATCATTAATCTTGATACCAGGGCAGTACTCCAGGACCAGAATCTCTGGGCTGCTGTACTGCCAATACACCTTGGGTACCTGCAGGATGACATTGGGGTTCAGGCACCAAATTCTGACGTTGGGGTTCAGGCACCTAATTCTGACGACAGAGTGATTTCTTGCACATGCACTGATACCAGTGGTGTTGAGTGCTACTGTATTGTTTTGACAGCATGTCTGATGCAAGCGAACGTTAACAACTCTCAACAGCCTGCTGCCAACACCTGCAAGGAAAGGAGCTACTACAAGTCCGCTGAACGACAACCATGCAGCAAGCCGCTGCCACTACTTGACCACAGACCAAATGCACTCAGGCTGCAATAAACCAGCCACACAACCAGACTTTATGAGCTTATTGAAGCCACACATACCTTGATCCAGTCCACATTCTTGAAGTTGTCCCTGAACATGTCAGCGTTCTTGCCCTCCAAAGTGTAATCAATTTCCTGATACAGGATGCGACTGCACTCATCATAGATGGCAACCCAATCACGAGCTGCACCATCAGTCTTGGGGTCTATCTTCTGCAGCCACACTGCAAGAGCCCTGCACCATACAGAGGAGTACAGACATGAGCTGTCTTAATCCCACAGGAAGCAAAGCGCGTGTGAACGTTGCTGACTGGCCTCAGGATGCTACATATGACAGCAGGTGGTAACAAAAGCACAAGCAGTTTGCTATCCGTCTGCAGCAGACAGCCTGTGCTGGAGCCAAGCGCGTACTCATGCCTCCTAAAGGTCTGTAGATGAACCCAGGAGATCAACTAGACGGGGAACAAGCGGTTTTGTACGCACCTGATGTTCTTCAGGTCAATGTCAAACAAGTCCTTGAGCCCTGGTCGCTGTACCTTGACCACCACTCGCTCACCAGACCTCAGGCGTGCCAGGTGCACCTGTCCCAGAGAAGCAGCTGCTATGGGCTGTTCCTCAAACTCAGCAAACACCTCGCTGGGTGGTGCACCCAAGTTGTCCTCCAGAATCTTGAGAGCTGTCTTGGTTTCGAAGGGAGGGACGTTGTCCTGTCAAGCAGAACACGCATGCAAGACAGACCCAAGGTCAAGGAGAGATGCAGGGTAAGAGTTCTGAGCCCTTGACACTTCCACAACACTCACAGTCCTTGCCCATCATCAAGAATCATGCAGCTCCCTCTTACATGCAACACCTTTTCAAGCTGGTGCAGTGGCACATCTCAATGTCCCTGGAAGTTGCTGAGGACGAGGCCAAAGACGATGCTGGGCAACACACCTGCAACTTTTCGAGCTCCTTGACAAACTCCTGACTCAGCACATCCACACGAGTGCTGAATTGCTGTCCAATCTTGATGAATGTGGGGCCCAACTTGACCAAACCCTCCCTCAGCCACACGGCCAGCTCCCTCTTGCGCGCTGACACTGCTTCGGGGGTCATGCCCCCTGCCTTTTTTGGATAGGTCCATTTCTGGCCCAAGAGAAAGTAGCGCCAGGCGAACGTGAATGCAAAGGCCCAGATCTCACAGGTGCGCTGCAGGAACAAAGGAGAGAACAGGAGACACGTTGCTTTGAAGAGTCAGGTTACAAACTGCAACACAGGGGCCTGCAAAACGCAGGCATGCAGGAGCATGCAGAAACATGCGGGCATGCGCCACCATGCGGGCAGCCTGTTTGGGCTGTGAGCTAATGCCGCACAGTCACACTAATGACCAAGTCACAATGATTAGACTTGTATGCATTGGCATCAGCCACCGGCAAGGTCATGGAATGCATTCATTCAGACATCAATTGCTTCAGCGCACCTGCCAGACAGAGTACGTTTTGAACTTGCTCCAGGTACCACCCGGTGCCTTGTAGGGTGTGCCGGCTGCTGTTCTGGCCTTGCGCTCGCTGGCTGTTGCTGCAGCCAACTCCAGCTGCCCTGCAGCCTCAGCATTCTGCTCCTCATCAATGGTGTTCATCAGACGCATGCGCTCAGTGTCACTTGTCACTGCTGCAGCTGCTGTTGCTGTTCCTGCTGTTGTGCTGGCTACAGCTACTGCTGTGGCAGTGGCACGCCCATTGCCATTGCTTGTGCTGGCACCATTGCTCCTGCTGCTGACACCATTGCTGCTCTTGCCATTTCCATTGCCGTTTGTGGTAGCCACGGCAGTCACCGACATGGAGGGATCAATAATGACCTTGATTTTTGAGGCTCCATTGCCATTGCTGGCGACCTTGCCATTCCCATTGCCATTGCCATTCTGTGCTGCTAGTGGCTCTGCCTCCACAACTTCAGTTGCGACAGCCTGATGTTAACATACATAGGTAAAATGTACTGAAATACGCAGCACGTCAAACCTGCTGTGCTGAGCAGCAGAACCCATGCCCGCACAAGCAAGCATGCATGCAATCACGCCTCTGCAGCATGACCCGATACTCTGGTGACTTAGCACATGCATGCAAAGCAAGCATGGAGAAACCCTATCATACAGGCACATTGTTGCTCACTAATGCACAATTACGTGTCGCAGACCAAACTCCTCACCTCACGAAGAACTACAGACTCTCTGCGTGCGAGGAGGGGAGAGGTCCGTCCGAGGCCAAGGCCCAGAGGCCTCTGTGCATGCTTGGCAGCAATGCTGGGTGACAAACCAATCGAACGAACTGCAGTCTGATGGTGCCTGGCGCACATGGGGGTGCGGGCTTGCAGGAGTGCCTGGGCCATGCTGCTGTCTTGTGGCGTTAGCAAGCGATACGAGCGTTACACCGCAACAAAATTCGCTTTTAGATAAGAGATGATAATGCTCAATGTGGAGTTTTATCTGGCAGATGTGATGGTTGGGAGGAAAAAGCGAATTTGCGGCGTCAAGAAAGAGCTCTGCCAGCTACTTGGCTCAGAAAAGTAGCAGCACAAGCTTGCACGCGTTTCACGTTGGTCGCTGCGACATAATTGTGTCGGTAACCAGCTGATCTTTCTCTTGTGTCTACTTGAATTCTGCTGGTTTTCCTGAGGCACCGCAACTGACAGTATCGCTCCAAGTTGGTGACCAACAAGGAGACGGACCATGCCGAATGAACATTGCTGCTTCCGGCCAAGATCAGAGTAGCGCTGCTTGCAGTGTGTGCAACATGGGCCCTTGCATTTCATACCGCAGCAGAACGGCATCTTCTTTTTCTCAAGGTTCAAGCATTGCTGATCAAAATGCTTGTGTATGCAGCAAGAACGCACCTTTCAGGCTTCTACAGCTACTCACAAGTGGTGGACAAGCGTCTGATTGCGACAGGCGCGGGAGACAAACGGACGCGGCAACCTATGTTCAAAGAAGAGTACGGCTGGCTACGTTCCAGGGCAAGCCGATGGCCACATTTGAATAGAGAATTGAAGACCTGAGTTATATAACAGGGTATGATACGGCTGGTTATGGGAAGACATGGCGTTGGCATCTCGAATGGCAAAGGAGCTTAAAAAGCTGGAGAAGCAGCCACCTCCTGGTATGTCAGCTGTTCCAATAAAGGACTCAACAAAAAGTTTTGACATCCAGATGCAGGGTCCATCAGATACACCGTTCGAAGCAGGACTATTCAAGCTGAGGGTTACAGTACCTGACAGGTGTGCTCAGCGTCACCTTTGACATCCTCAAGGCACACTCCATACAGGAACTGGTGTGTGTGACTTATATTGCATGGAATGTTAGACATCTCCATCCCTTTGGCCAGGCGTACGCTGTTGGGGACTCCTCCATATGCACGTTGCCTGGTTGTTTGCAAGCTGTTTTGACTGCTCCCCAACTACTCCAGTGTACGGCCTGCACACGTGAACTGGGTCTCGGAACCTTTACGAAGGTCCCTGAAGCACGTGATTGAGCAGATGTCATTGTCTGCAGGTACCCGTTTGAGCCACCCAAAGTGCAGTTCACAACTCCAGGTAAATGGTAATTGCCACTCAGCCTTTCACCACCGCATGCTTTGGAGTCTCGACATTGGGTCACCACGGAGCACATCTAAGTGTTATTTGAGCAGCTGTTGATCAGCAAGTCCTTGTGTCGTCTGCATAGTTCATCCTGCACATCATGTTGGCAGGGCTCTGTGCTACGGGGCAAGGGCTGTTCAAGTTGTTGTATTTGATTCGAGCAGTACTTGGCTCTTTGAATGCAGCTTCAGTTGTCAGCCCACTGCATGAGCAGTATGCAGAAGTATGCACAGGCATCAGTGTCTCTTCTTATGCAGCAGACTGCTTTCTGGTGCAATGATAGTCCTGAAGCAGTGTCAAGTGTAAATCAACACAAACAAGTAGACAGATGCATGCTACGCTAAATAGTGTGATCTCGTTCTGCTGCGACCTGCGTTTTGCTCTGTGCTGCTGCCTCCAGTGTATCATCCAAACATCGACAACCAGGGCAGGATATGCCTCGACTACTTGAATATGCCGCCAAAGGTAAGCTGACATGTTGATGCACCATTCAGGCCAATCAGCAGACTGGGTCAGTATTCGGTCTAGACCCACCCACTCCCAGGAATTTCTCTATATTCTTCTAACTGTTCTAACGCCGCACCTAAATGCGTTTCGCCAAAAATCAACCCTGTCAGCATCCTTTAGCAGAGCAGGATGTTTGTATGCACAGTAGCAGCAGATAACTAACCTGCGTGATGTGTCATCTGCATGCCCATCAACACTTGTGTGTCTATATGCTGTCCTATATTGCAGGGCTGCTGGGGCCCAGCTATGGACTTGTGCAAAGTACTGATGGCCATAAGGCAGCTGCTGGCTGAACCTAATCCCAAAGACCCTTTGATGGTGGAGATTGTGAGTACCTTCTCCAGACATAACAAGCAGTTGCATGGTGCCGAATGAGGCCCCAAAGTAACAACGCCTGTGTTTGATATGAAATAACATGCATCCGCCTCTGTAATCAGGAGGTCCGTCTATCACGAGCACTCTGAGTGATGTGGGACTGGATGCTGTAGCTGTTTATGGGCACCTGACTGCGGGGGTGTATCATCTGTTGTGTGGCGGATGATTATCACATTTTACGATGCCTGTCTAGGGGGTTCCTGGAAATAGGATCCGTAGCTTGTCTGCAGTGGTCACCAATTCACATGAGTCTACCAGCATTGCAATGCTGCAGGCAGAAGAGTATGAGAGCCAACCTGCAGTCTTCAACAGCAAGGCACGACAGTATGTAGCTCAGCATGCAACACCCCAGGCAGCAATGTTCAAATCAGCCCCAGCAGCAGCTACCACAACGCAGCAGCCATCCACAGCAGACAAGAACAGCAGGCAACTGGTTCAGCAAACAGCAACCGTTGCTGCTGAGTCAGCAGCAGCAGCAGCAGCTGGCAGCAGCTGCCTCAAGCCCCTGAACCTGCACTACCAAACAGGAGAAGCCATGCTAGCTGCTGGTTCAAGAGATTAGCTACTTTCTAAATACTCAGTCGAATGAGCCAGTCATATAGGGCAAGTATTGCGGCAGTAACCAGGGTTGCCAAGGTTACCAAATGAAGTCGTCAAGCGCCGTTCTTGCTGACGCAGACAACGTACACGGGGAGCTTGCATGATGGAATTGAGAAAGCTGCGTGCATCTCTGCTAGCTATCGCTGCAGGCACTGCAGGCAAGTCCTCAGACCGCAGACACGCTCTGCACGTTTGTGAGCTACATCGCGGTGTTTCATTTGCGTCTGCGGGCATAAAGCGGCAGTGGTCGAACTCGGTGGGTCCGCTTCGCATCGCGTATGAAGCTCCGTTGATCGCAACAAGTATGCAGGCTAAACCCGCTCCAAGTTCGTGCAATTGAAAGTATGAATTCGTGCTTCAGTCCTCGGGTGTTTCGGGTCACGGAAGCAACACATACTTTACCAACTCTGGTGGTCTTTTGAAAAAGCAGTGCGAAATGCTCCTAAAACGGACTGCTCATCTGCTTCAGTAGCCTCCACTGGTCACCTGTCACGATGCAGTGAAGCAGGAAGCATCTCCTCAAACATAGAGCGGCACATATGGTGTATGCAATCCTCTGAGCAGCAGCGTAGCACATGTCCATTCTCATGAGGTAGAAAGGTTGCTGATGACTACACGGAGCGACGGAAAGGAGTGCAAAAGAAGTGTTTTTTAATAAGATGATAACAGCATTTAGATGAGTTTCCAAGGGCAACTTGATCTACTCTGCTGGCTTCAACTGAGCAGCTATGGCCAAGGTGCGTGCACGGCTCCCCAGCTTGCGCATTATTGTTCTCAAGCAGTTCTGTGGCCTTTGATATAGCCTTGTACAGAACTACGTCCCCGTCCACGCTGCACATACCGCGGTATCAGCACTTGTATGAGGCTACTTGTAGCTGGAGCCCGTTCATACGAGCAGCATGTTAGGACAGGACGGTGGGCATACAGGCCAGCAGACATTACCAGATTGGAGATTAGGTACTAAGTCATGGTATTGTGTGTTGGGACCCTCGTATCCCTCATGCAGAAGCACAGCAGCAGGTCTAGGCACAAACGATGGCAGGATGAAGAACTGAGGCAGTTCTATGTTCAGTACCACGAACTTGGGCCAGATTGTCAGCAGGTGAGTTCAAGCATAGACATGGATTATTCTGACGCACATGCAGTCCACAGCGCGCCATCAGCAATAGTGGCAACGCCAGCACATTGCGCACGTGCTTCATATGCAAGCAGCTAGCAGGGGTGCACATCTGCAAGCTGTATTCATGTCAGTGCCATTGTGGTGCTCAATGTCACCGTGACTAAACCCTCCTCCACCAGCCATCAAATGTGGGCGGGCAGAGCAGCCGCTAGGGTTCGATACTGACCCAGAATGCTGCTGTTGCAAACTTGTACTACGTCATACAGCTTGCAGCTGCACTACCTGGACGGACTGCAGAAGAGTGTAAAGCACTTTGTGAAAAGTACACCACTTTTCTGAGTATACCACACAGCCCTTCCCTTGAGACAGCTTTTATAGCAATGGTCAGGCAGGGCAGTAAGCACACAAGCAATGGTCAAACTGTGAGTAAGCCGATCACAGTGATTCCGCATGCAAGACTGCATGCTTAGCACTGCTTCTGGACAATAACTTCCTGCTTGTTTTTATGGCAATCAGTTGCAGTATCCTTCAGTCTGAATGTCGTTTGCGCCAAGCTTGTTTTTGCACTGGAAAACCGCAGCAGTTGTGCTATCATGACTTTGCAGGATGCAAATGACTCTGATGCAGCAGCAGCTACAGCAGCACCAGCCTCAACCACCAACAGAAAGCACCAACATAATGCAGCAGAGCCTGTCCAGCTGCATGACGCAGAGCCTGAAAACGATGCGGATCCAAACGAATCTCAACAGGAAGATGAGCAGCAGCAACAACAGCATCTAGAACAGCATGGCATCAAGCACGGAAGTTTAGCACATCGGCTAGCACTAGAGCTCAATGGGTTATCTCAGGGCTATTCGCAGGGCATGGGGTCCCAGGGGGGGTCTCATGGTGGAGCAGTAGCAGGCACCTATGACACAGGTGATGAGGGTGAGCAGGGTGCAGGTGGCGCTAGTTCACAAGTCACGAGGCCCCAGAGGAACAGGAAGCCCAGACAGTATTTGGCAGAGCCTGTCACTACCCCTAGGGCTGGCGCAAGAGGATCATTGCCCAACACACCCAGCAGCAGCACACGCAGAAAGGTGAGCAAAGGGACCATAGGTGGATAGTTGGAGGCCAGCTTTGGCAGACGTGCCAGCCTGCAACTGGGATGCTGTGTGATGTGCTGGCCTCGACTCCTGCAAGTGGTCCCAGTGTATGAGGTGATGAGCAGTTCAGTGTGTATTGATGAAGTGCCTTTAAACAGCATCCTAGGCTGCTTATACGGTTCAGGATATGGGGGCAATGTGGGGAGCAGCTGCACTGCTTCTTTGCTGCCCTGGTGTCATGTGTCCTGTCGGTTCATCGGGGTTCCTTGTATCTGTGTTACACTTGCATGCAGCTTGCCAGAGGTGCTACGGCAGCAGCTGGTCAGCGGCGAGCTGGTGTTGCTGCTTTCTATGGTGGCAGTCCTGTTGGAGCGCATGCCAGTAACTCCTACTACCTTGACTCTGGCAGTGCCAGGAAGCGCCGCAGCAGGAGGCTGTTTGAAGGCGGTCAGTTGCAGGATGCAGCAGAGCAGGTCAGCATATGGCTTAGCACCACAACAGCAGTGGTATTCACAGCATCTTTGGTGCATCTGACACTACCCCTTGCGATACATGTCTTGCCCCAGTCTTACACTGTTATGAGAGAACAGTAACCAGTGGTCGGCATCCCAGATGTTGTGTGCATGGCAGCTGCATGTGGTAATGCGAGCATTATCAACTGTGACGTGATTGCGTTTTCTGTGGTCTTCCTTCCATTCAGGACCCTCACGGCTACTATGGCAACGACTCCAATTCACACTGGGAGCATGAGCAAGGAAACTACCATGAAGCTGTCAGCGATGATGTAGAGGAAGGCGTGGATGCCCTGCTGTCTCTAGCCAGCATGGCACATGCCTCCAGCAGCTGCCAAACTGGCAGCCAGAATCTGGCGCAGCAGTATGACGAGGATGAAGAGTACTACCAGCAACAGCAGCAGTACGGGTCTTATGCAGCAGCAGGTCGGCACGG
>LWCB01003825.1:0-10417 GCA_001630525.1 Coelastrella sp. M60 | reverse complement strand
CGTGATACGCTTGGGAGCTCCATCCTCACTAGTAGCAGGCATCATCAGCTCATGCTGCAGGCATGAGACGCAGACAACAATCACAACTGTTGGTACCAAACCAATCATGCCAAGCAGAAGCACAAGTTGCTACCTTGCCACTTGTGGAACAACCCAGCATAGATCATTTGACCACAGCAGGACAGATACCAATGAGCTGCCAGGAGTGTGAGGGGGCTAACATGTAAACAAGCTGGTTCATATCAGCATGCTGCTCCATCTTCTGTTCCAAAGAGACATGCCCCCAGTGCCCCTCCCTCCCCAACAGACTACTCACCCCTGACACTCGTTGTTTGAAGTGGCTGGCTGCTGATCCAACATCTGCAGGAGCACCAGGCAGGCTGCTACAGCCATAGTGCTTGCGTGCCAAATCCCTCATGGCGGGGAAGGCAATGTACATTGCCTGCGCATCTGTTTTGTTGCGTTGAGCGTACTCTACTGCCACCTGCTGGTCCTTAAGGTAGGGGTTCCATGTCATGGCATCATAGTACAGAGGGAACAGCTGACCAGAAAAACCCTGAACAACAATTTGACATTCGCACACATCCTTGATCAGTCTTGGAGTTACTTGCCACATTAGTGAGCCTGTACTGGAAACCATCAACGCACAACCAATTAAGTGCTGATCTGGCACCATCAGGCAAGTCATCATCTCCCACTTGTATCTCACCAAAGCATGCACCGCTTCATGCACCAGCGTGTTGAGAAACCTCCTGGGGGCGCTGCGTTCTGACAAAGGGCACACATTCATCCCAGCAGCGATGGGCCTCCCAGTGACCAGGTCAGTCATGCAGGGCAGTGTGTAAGCAAGTGCACCGGCCTTGCAGTCCTTGGTCTTGTTGGCGGTCACAAACAGCACCATGTCATAGCCCCGAACACCACCATTCTCCCAGAGCTCTGAGGCATATGCATCATTGCAGAAGGCGTCAATTGCAGCAACTGGCTTTGGCATCCGGATAGAGAACCTGCGAGGTACTCGAACCTGCATGGTGGCATCATCAGGAAAATGGGTTGCGGCTCATGCTGCTGAGATTCACTGATTACAGACACCAGGTCTCCCACATTACATTGCATCACAACAGCACGCAAGCCACAGGCAATAAAGATGTTACTGTGGCCAGGTATGTGTGCAGCAAATTTGTAACCATCTGCAAGCACTGTCGCTGCTCGTCTCATTCTTTGCTGTGTGCAACACTTGTTGATCTGCACAATATGCTCACAGATAACCACCAAAGGATTGCAGTGAGGATGCCATCTGTATGAAGGCTCACTGCTGCAACTTAATTTGTTCAGCTGCTGTTGAAAGCACGCAGCCTTGCACACCTGCACGAATTTCTGTATGATATTCACAGCCCCCGGGGCAATCTGTTCCTTGAGGCGCTTGGCTGACTCGGGTTTCATGTAGGTTCCCTCCAGCTGTACCACGAGCTTGATACGTATGGGGCGTGGTGTTGACTCTGACACCATCTGTCGCACTCGCTCACCCTGCAGGGGATGATGAAATCTGAGCTGTCAAGCTGTACAAAGGGCCTAGGACATGACACACCCAAAGGCTGAGCCTGACCACCAGAGTCCATCATGACCAAGTGAGCAAATCAGGGCAACAGATGCCGGTGAAACAAGAAAATTGGCTGGTGGTGATGTGAGGGTCATGGATGAGCCGCTAGAGGCGCCCAACATCAACACCAGCTGCTGCTACACTGGCGGTACTAACCTGCATCATGGTCATCGACTCTTTCCTCAATCGTGCTGCTCTCAGCGCAAGCTGTTTGTCAGCGAACGCTGCATATCTGTCACGTACTTCTGGTATGTCCATGCTGCAGGCGCCTGTGAACAAGCGCAACCCCGATAGGTCAGCTTTGTGCCTGAATGGGGTCACATGTTGTCTTGCGCACACGAGGATGCCAGAAACAATTGAAAACCCAACAAACCCTGATTTAGTGCAGTCACCTTCGCAGCGGCTGGACGCCATCGCCCCCAGGAGCACCATGAGCAGAAATGCATGCTGCAGCCTGTCGGTCCAGCCTGACGTGACGCGGTTGCTGCTAAAGGCCATTGCTACAGACTTCCACTATCACAAACACTATCTTAGTGTTGCTGATGGAGTGCATGTCCGCGGAAATAGGCTACCTAGCTGGTGTATCATTGCAGAGAAAGATGCTGAGCATGTCCC
This sequence comes from Coelastrella sp. M60, assembly GCA_001630525.1. NCBI lineage: Eukaryota > Viridiplantae > Chlorophyta > Chlorophyceae > Sphaeropleales > Scenedesmaceae > Coelastrella > Coelastrella sp. M60. The sequence continues at coordinate 8,205 of LWCB01003825.1, read as the reverse complement.
GACTGCACTAAGGTATCTGTTGGCCAATAGTGTTGGGCGGCGAGGAACTTCGATGTGTCGTGCACTCACGCTAATAGCGTGAACGTGGCTTCACCGGAAGTATGCAAGCGCTTGGTTCTGAGACACGAGCCCAAATATATCTACATGCGCGTGCAGCATCGAGAGTATACATCGAGCCCCGCGAATCCCTACAAACAGTACGAGACCGGGCCCCCGGACCGGGACAGGCTGTGGGTACGAATGACGGTCATAATCACAATAAAAACAACGCTCCGGCAATGTACAGCGTTTGCGTTCATGCAAAATGATGTTTCCATTTGTATAACGAGTGTCTCGACAGGTGCGTGGTATCGTAACCTGGGTATCCAGCATCATGACAAGCACTTATTTGCCTGCTCTTGAGATATGCGCTGTACATCCCGAGCAGTGCGATACAAGCCCTGGTTCCTAGGCACTATACGAGGCGCTTCACATTCCTCCTGATTTGTAGCCCTGTTGCACATCGCCTGCATGCAATACAGCAGGTGGCAGATTCAGGCTTGTAGTTGAAGGACTCTCCGCCTTTCGGTGCTAAAAGATTCAAAAGACCATCAATGCAGACACTCTACCAGTAACTGCCCCTGTGTATTGCAAGTGCTGAGAGCAATTACACGGGCACATGCAATGTGTCTGCAGCTCACCATATCATCATCATCATGACAATTGCTGGCAGCAGCAGCATCCGCTATGTTTCATACAAGATGTTTTCTTCTGATATCATGACGTCAACCCTCTTGTTGTCACCCAATCGCAAGGAGCCGTGTTTGACTCACCTTCATCTGATAGTACGCTTTGGAAAACGCATCTGTTCCCGCTGCAGCACTGTCTTTATGTTGACAGACCTTCCTCTTGTCAAAAGCATCGTACATCCACACGCAATAGGGCTGACTGGTGCAGGCTGCAGTGTTATTGTAGTTCTTATGACAAACCTGAGCCTGCAAAGCAGCAGAGCACAAACCATAAGAGACACGAATAGGTCCTTACACTAACAGGTCTTTGGTGTCAGATCAAGCGTCATCTTTTGCTCGGATGCAGCCCAGCAGCAAGCTGCATACCGCAATCATTGCCCAGAAAACACTGATACAAAAACGTGTGTGACCCTGATCACCAACAACCAAGGCAAAAACACCAATGGTATCATTACTTGAAGAACTCCTGACCATCAGCAACACCTGTTGCCTTGTTGCTCCTGGATTTATAGGCTGCCGGTAGTGCATCTCAGACATATCACATTGCAGCCTTTCAATGCTGACCTGTCGGGCATAACATGCTCCTGCGCACTGCCCCCAGACGCCAATGGAGTACGTATCAAAACCCCTTGTCAGCTCTTGCACCTGCTTGAACGTCTTGAAGTCCCATGATGTGGGGAGACAATCAGATGTGAGGTTGACCCACTGACACCCCGGCAATTGGTTGCATATGCCACTGGCACCTGAACTTGATGAGCACAAACGACGTCTTGACCCACATCATATTCAGTAGTCTACCAAGGGATGCATGCATGCATGCATACGTGCAGAAAGGACCATCGCTGCACACAGCTGATGAGCAGTCAGAAAACCTCCTGTGTCTGCACAGGGATGTGTATGCTGCAGGACATCATACATCATTGCTTGCTGCAAGCCATGCGTGCCTGACGGACTCCCTGCATGCCCTCTGCTTATGAAGCCCTTCCTGAGAGTTGCTCAGGACTACCCTTGCAATCAATCAATGCTAAAGCACAGCTAACATCACCCCCAGCATGACTTGGCAGCTTGTGTTACTGCACCTGCTTCTGTTGCAGACTTGCATATCCTGTATCTTGCCGCCTCTGTACCCTGACATGTGAATGCAGCCAGAGTGGCTTGACCGTCCAGGTTATCACCTCCAGCCCACTTCACGAGCTGCATCAGCAGTGAAAACATGATGCAGAGCACATCAGCAGAGGTGCAGCCAGCAATGATACATTCACACTCCTACGTCTGCTGCTGTTCCTGTGTATAGAACAGTAGTTGGCTTGCTGCAGTGCGTTTAGTTTGGTCCCTGACCATCATCTGCTCACCTCGAATGCGTCTGCACCAACACAGCTCTTGTTCCAATACATGCACCTATTGGCTGTATCTCGGTGGCACTCCTGCTTGTTAGCGTGCCCAGTGCAAACGAGATTGCGGTCATATGCTTGTGCAGTTGCCCTGCAATACGCACAGTGTCAATATCAGCCAATGTGTCTCTCAGCAGATATGAGCAACATGGTCTTAAGGACAGCACTCTAGCGTGCCCTTGCTGCTGATGCCATTGTCAAGCCAATGGGGTTTGTTTGTACTGCCACCTGTGATGCCATCAGCAGCTGGGGTGTAGGTTGCGTAGAGAAATGCTCATCTGGTCAGCTTATATGGCTGTCATGTTGGGTGAGAACACTTGCTGGAGTCCGCTGAGGCGATTTCGACTTGCAACAGATATCTCTGTCAAAACCGGCAACTTATAGACCGTTACACTGCCAATCACAAGCAAGGGTTGTGCAGGAGCAGAGCATACTTGTGGATTATGGTCACAGGGGTTGCTTGGATGGCAAGGTACACCAGCTGGCTGGGTTGACATATTTCCCTCACTTCATTCCAGATACACTGAGGGACATCTGGGATCTGAACAAGTCTGTCAGGCACTGCAGGGCTCCTTCTTTGCAACAGGCTGCGGAGTCTGAGGTAAGGATGTGACTTTGTTGCAGCAGTATCTCCTGCAGTTGTTTTGCCGCGATCAAGCAACCAATCAACATATTGAGCGGCAATTGAGGTGGCCACAAGGACATGTTCCCGAGCCTGATTAGAACGTGTCAGCCTGAGACGCTGCTGCTGACTGGGTGGCAGCAGCAAAGAGTATTGTATGCAGTTTCCACTTTGCCACCATGACAACTGCGAGAATCAAACGACGCGGTGTACTGTAATGAGCGCGAGCAACGCACCGCATGATGCTAGCGGTGACCGCAGCACCAGCAGCACCAGACAAGTACACCACAGGGTCCAGCGACAGACCATCGTCTAGTGTTGATCGCCCTCTGTCTGCATCGATCCCTCCTCAAACAAATCACGCATCTACCATTAATTGTTAAAAAAGCAGCACTGCTTTGTATCGTTCGCAAAGACGGCCATGTATTCAGGGGTTACGCCAGAGTCCACGGGTCAGGTACATATCTTGTACGTTGTCACAGGGGGTCTTTGGCTGGAGTCAAAACTTCCTAATCACAAGTGAAACTTTACACAGTTGGCCATGAGATCGATCATCACCCGGATACCTTTGCATATGCAGGAACCCCAAAACCCGCTTAGTTCAGCAACAGACTTAAGTGAAGTCTCACGCCACCTCTGCACCTTGCACGCTGCATCTGCCTTGCTGTACATACCCAATTCATAACACACAATGGCATTCACAATGCAGAGGTCCACTGCTGCCGTTAGCCGCGCAGCTCGCGTGCAGGTAAATACTGGAGGCCGGTCTCGTCTATGCACCGCACTGATTGGTTGAATTAGTCTGAAATAACATAGGTTTTTACATGCTTTTTCCATATTCATTAACTGCACCAATGGGCCACTTTAGGGTAGCAGCACTGGCAGATCTTCTGCAGGGATGTAACGCTTGCTGTCCCTACCTATGCTGCTGCTGCAGGCACCAAGGATCGCACCTGTTGCAGCTCCTATCCGTGCACGCAGCCTTGTCGCCTACGCTGTGGTGAGTGTAGATCTGTTGACGCTTGTTTTGCGGCACTTACGCTGACGCTCGAGCTGACCCGAAAATCTCGCTACGCAGGACAAGGAGCAGGTGCTTGCAGATGTTCGCAGCATTATCTCAGAGCAGCTGGGCACTGAGGTAGACAAGGTAAGCCGGTGCACTAGGTTGTCAGCACCAATCTGCTCTGCATCGAATGCTGACCTCTGTGCGTCTCGGCAGGTTGCCCCCAACGCCAAGTTTGTGGACCTTGGTGCTGACTCTTTGGACACCGTAAGTACAATACAATCTGCATGATTGCATGGAGCACTGATGCTGGATTATAGGGTTGCTACTCTTCTTCAGCTTGGTGCTTCACACTTGCGTGTCATACAATGGTTTGCAGACCCCTAACCTACTGCATGTTCTCTTGTACGACAGGTTGAGATCATGATGGCTCTTGAGGAGAAGTTTGAAATTACCCTGGACGAGGAGGGTAAGTGTGTCATGTTTGTCACCATGGCTACTCCTGCCCGGTCAGACTCTGACAGTCACCCTTGGCATTGTGCAGCATGATATCCTGGTTCACCCACCCTCGTGACTATGTAACATACAACTCATTCAGTTGCAACACAGGTATCTGTTTGTGGCTCTATCAGGTGGACAGCAACAAATATTTGAGCTTGATGAGGTTCACGTTGCTCTGCTTGTGTGATCTAGTGCTTTGCCAGGTTGTGTCATACCTTGCGCATGCATCTTCCACATTGAAAACACTACATATGAAACACTCCTGACGTCTCTCTCTGTTTCTGCTGTTACCCCCAGGTGCCGAGAAGATCAGCACTGTGCAGGAGGCCGCTGACCTCATTGCAGCTCAGGTTGCCTCAAAGTAGACAGCTTGGCGGTGTTGTTGTCGCAGCACCCAAGCACCTGTTGCAGTCAGCAGCAGCGACAGGAAGGCCTGCAGCACCTTGCCTGGCTGCTGTGGCAGTGCTGTTTTCTGTGCAGATCAGCTTGGTGTGTGAACTAATTGTAAGTTTTCCTTTGGAGGATTACGTCTTGCGATTGTTATAGAAGGCCAAGACACCAAAGTGGAGACACAACCGGCACTATCATGGGTTAGGGCTTTGGGTGTCGAGAACGTCTTTCTTTGCTGTTATGAGCACCAGGCACTAAGCATGCTTGTTTGTGCACGTTGCGGGCGTTGCTGTTGCAATGCCTGTACTTGGCTGTGCATTTGCCACACAATGCTCGAGTGAAATGTGAACGTGCACTGCACTGTTTTGTAAGTACGGTGGAGTGCTAAATAGAGAGTGTGACGTGAAGCTTGACTGGCTGCACATAGTGGGTGGTCGCTGAAATTGTCATGCAAGTGTACATTGAGTCTGCAGAATGAGCGTGTAACTTGTACAGCAGTCCAAGCAAGATGCCACAAGGACCAATGGGAAGGATCATGCGATTGGATCCTTGATATTATGGAATACAAGAATAGCGCATTAGTCGTGGTAGCATTATCATCATATGTATGAGTTGAGGAGGGAGCAACAGCCGCTTGAATTTGATCACTGGGCCAGACCGGGTCTGGACTCTGACAGTCAACCGCAGGGTATGGTGCACCCTCCTATTTGACAAAGCAACTATGTACTTGGAGCCTGCAGACGATATCATGCCGATTGAATTGGCTAACAGTTTCAGTGATGCTGTCAGCCCTAGCCCGGATCAGAAGCTGACACATACACACTATAAATACTACATGCAATAATTGTACTGTGGGCACAGTATTCCTACAGCATGACCGCCAGAACTTCACGGTGCAGCATCTCTCAAGACACTCAGTACGGCAGTACACCGCTGTAAAGACTTGACAATGCACCATGTAACACTGTATGTTGCATGGCTAAGCCTCTTACAGAAGGTGCCACCTTGTGAAAAGAAAGGAAAGTATGAGAAACTTGGCCATGCACTGCATGTATGGCAAACCAGATGCCTATGATAGCTGCACAGCTGTATAACTGACTGCAGCTGTGGTTCCGAACATGGCATCTCATAGCTGCGGTGCACATCTTATAGCTGCATCATGCAATTCAAATTCAGATCTCTTTCACAACAAGCTCAGCAAGGGCAGTGCGCCTGATAAACCCAATATACAATTGACCCGGTTCATTGCCCAATGCAACGCCAAGCAGCATGTCCGAGCCAGAAACCTGCATTTCCCAAAACAGGACACAACAGGACATCTCCAAGAACTGTCGTCCAAAACAAGTGATCAACACGTCAAAATGCGCAACATGTTGTATCCTGCCTGTTGTAGTAGTAGCAACACCCACTCGGGTCACGAAGCGATTGGAATCAAAATCTTGGCTGACTGAGGCGGCCTCAACACTTGGATACAACCAGTCTGTGACAAAGCCTTCCAAGCAGAAGGAACTCAGCCTGAGGGGGTATTTGATAAACTCAAACCATTGCATGCCACCAACTTCTGGACACCTGGTCAGACCACCACAACTTAATAAAGCAGCGACTTGAACCATGCACGTAACCAAGCAGCAGCAGGCGCAACATTGGGCCCCATGGTCCTGCATGGCTAGAGGCCAAAGTGTCTCCTTAGGACAACACCTGTCAACATTCCCTGGCTCAGCCTGCATAAGCATGTGAAATACTTTACATACAAAATCTTCATTGCAAGTTGTGGGTCATGAACCATGACCGACAACACACAATGAGGGTTATGCAAGTAAAATATATCACATGACTTATGATTCTTATACGTGGCTGCATACTTCGCCCTGTAAATGCTCTCAACAGCACAGCTCCCAAAACCACCGTCAAACCTTTGTAGCAAGATCTCTTTCTTACCAGCCACGATGGTTGCCACCACTGAAGCAACTGAGCAAGCCACATACATAACGGTGACAGTACTGTACGATCTTGCTCATTGAATCCAACTGGACACAGGGACTTTCGCTACTGTGATGATTCACCAGAGCACAGATAGAGCCTAAAACACACACTGTGTGACTGTCCTTCACAGAGAGCTTGTAACGTGCATCATGGCTAGATCACCAACCACAGAGGCAATACCCCAAAACATAACTGACAAACAACAATCACTATATGCGCAACTGTGTGTGCACCTGTAGGAAGAGTAGCAGCACTCATAATTTGCTGCGTATATGATGTAATTGACAACTGTGCAAGTGCTACAACAATAACAAGGTGAAAACGACAACCAACTTGACTTGATACAACAACATTGGAAATCTTCTTAGCTTTTATTTACATGCCAGTAAGCAAGTGATCAGTAGTGCAATTTGACAAGGCCAACCTGTATGTGTATGTGTATGTATGTGTATGTGTATATGTATGGTAGTGTGTGGTCTGATCTACCCGGTGGCACACAGTTATGACACAGAATTATGACACAGTTATGACACACAGTTATGTTATACCCAGTAAGGCATTCGATGTGATAACAACGCTGACACCAAACAGGAGTCAGGACCACTGGGGTAGCAGTAGATTGTCAGTTGCTGCTCAACCCAGATGCAGATCATCTCAAGATCTTTCTGACTTTCCAAGCACACAACAAGCAACTCCTCAAGGTTGCTTCTCATGGAAGTAGATCTGCCGTAGTACTACAGGTCCCCGACCAGACACCAGTTGCGCAGCATTTGCTGCTGCTGCTGCTGCCGCCGCTGCTGCCTGCAGCTCTGCTTCCCTCTCTTCCATGCTCCCTAGTGCTGCTATCAACCTGCTGCCTTGCTCCTGCTGCTGCTGCCGCTCCAGTGCTGTCCTTGTCCCCAGCAGTCCTCTAATACTGGGTACTGAACACCTGCGTGACGCTGATGACGGCATCTGCCACCGCCTGTAGCTGCCCTTGCTGACCAGTCGGAGCCGGAGACCCTCACAGTCACGGCGGTTGTCCACATCAACACACTCACCCTGCAGTAGATAACACATCATCCTACAGTAACGCAAGGGTCTAAGCATGTGACAGGTTAGGGACCCTTACATGAACAACACCGGAGGATGGTGAGCTCCCACCTTGCTGACAGGAACCCAGGTGACTTGCTTATGCAGAGAAACAAACATCATAACCCACTTGTATCTACTTGACGCAGGGCTATATTGCATCCGAACCAAGCTGCTGTTACTGCTCATCACTGCCCACTGATTGCTCACAGTCATCACCATTGATCGGCAATCGCACAATTTCTGGTATGTCCTCTCACTCACCATGTACTCCTGCACACTTGCCCCGAACTCATCTGATGAGTAAAGCCTGGGGGTGCAGCTGCCTGAGGGGGAGGGCCGGCAGAAGGACAGCGCACTGCAGGAGGACCTGTCAGTGGTGCGGTTACATAACATCGCCTGCACAAACATAAGGAGTGTAGCTAAGTACTACAAACTACATGTAGATTTACGAAAGCATGAGGAGAAGCGGAGCAGACAGCACAGCACACGACAGGTCAGCACAGCACAACACAG
>LWCB01003821.1:0-15996 GCA_001630525.1 Coelastrella sp. M60 | reverse complement strand
TGTTCAGTGAACATTTTTACATGGTTTGGCTACATAGAGGGAGTATGTTGATGGTATTCGCCACGCGGTGATGCTCAGAGCGGTGGGACTTTCTCAACATCTTTGCCTCGCGATCCCCGCACGCACACCTATGCGGCCTTCCGAAGACCAGGGTGGGACGAAGTCGCTGTTGGTTTCTTATCTTACAACATGATCAGCTCAACAGGACACGCCAAACTCTTCGGGCGCACGGGCACCAGCACCAGCCGTGCATGGCCAGCAGCAGTAGAAGCTACTCAAGCCATATTGCCTGCAAGCCAGGTGACACCACACACACCTTGCATCAGCATTGAGAATAGCATTGAGTGTCTGTTCGTGCTGTTCTATTGGGCGCATGTGGCTCCACCAGCAGGTGTAGCAGTTGGTGCTCTCAAGTCAGAATTCTGCACGCACATTATGTGCAGCCACCTGTCTCTTTTGCACCAGCAAGCAACCGCTAACGTATTCCGACCACATTGTTGATCAGTTCTTACGACACGTCACAGCGCTGCACACTGTCCTCAGCCAGATATGATTGTCTCCATGCTTGCCAGTATCTGCCGGTTTTTGCCTTTCCAACCAACACCTTCACAGCTTTGACTTCTGAATGCTGCAGAACTCATTGCAGCAGCACCTTCAGCAGGATGCACTCCTCAACTCTAGTTGGCACAGACCTTTGGTGACAGCAAGCAGTCACCAACGTAAGCGCAATCCTTTTGTCGACATAGAGCGTGATGTTTTGCCGGATGGCAAACCCAACACACCCTGGAGAAGACTCAAACTACGAATACAACAAGCACTCTCGGTACAGGTACGCAAAACCAATTATATAATAATAAGTGTTCGCCCTTTGCAATACTTCTTCTTCTTCTGCACTGCGATCTTTGATTTCTCTCTAATATATTTCTTGTGGTGTCCTTGATGTGCCTGGACAGTAACAGCTGGCACCTCCTACATGTGCAAGGATACTACATACACAAGGACATCCCTTTTCTTGAAGCAGCTGGCCATGGTAGTAGTTACAGAACAGTATGGGATTTGTTGCAACTGACAGTTTATCTGCATCTGGTATTACGTAGGCCCTCATCACAATCTTCCTCAACAATCATCACAAGACCAATGTTTGGCGGCCAATTCATTCTGCTGGCATCATCATGAGACTGGGAGCACTACACTACTACAGGTGCAAGGATACTCAGTACACAAGGACACCTGCTGCATCTGTGCCACTATGTTTCCCCAATGTACTAATGTAGTAAATAATGTGCTAGCATAGAACAACAAGTGCCTTCAAAGCTTGTGCAGGCCTGCTGGGGTTGTGTAGCATTGCCTGTTTGCAAACAACTGTGCAGCCAGCAACTGCACTATCCGATTTGTTCTAGTAGTCGCTGTGTTGGCTGTCAAGCAGAGTGAATATCAACTTGAGACGAAGCAATCTAGAGGGTTGCTGTATAGAGGAATACTAGCCGGTGTTGATGAAGATGTGCATAACATCCGCACTAACAGCAGTATCTACACCCCACCACTTATGCAGGTTGCTACAAAACCCTCGCCTGACCAGCGACACCTCAGTCAAAACCCTGGAGCTACTCAACCTGTTAGCAGTAGATCTCACCAACCCCCGAGTCATGCACATTCTTGATGCTGCCAGGCTGTCTCAGGTCTTAGTAGTGCTATCAGCAGTAAACCCTAGACCATCAGTCAACCTCATAGATCCCTTTGTTAGGGAGTTACTAAGGGCAGGTGGCAAGAAGCTGCCGATGACTAAACCTGATCTGTTGGCTGAGCTGGCAGCTGGATTAGTAAGGCTGGGGTGGTGGGAGCAAGAGGTCTGGTTGGCAGTAGTGGCAGCAGCATTTGAGGCACTGCAGATACAGCAGCAGCGGTGGCAGCAGCAGCAGCAGACGGAGCAGAATGAGGAGATACAGCAAGACATGATGCAGGGGATGGACTGGGGAACTACATGGGCAGCTGGTGAGCAGCAGCAGCAGCAGGATGTGTTGCTGGAGCAAGTGCCATGGCTAGAGCAGCAGCAGCAGCAGGATCAGGAAGAAATCTGGCAGCAGGAGATGCATCATGAGCAGCAGCAGCAGCAGTGGCAGGACCCAAGTGAAGATGAATATGTCAGATGGGAGCAGCAGCAGTGGGAGCAATGGCAGCAGCAGCAGGAGCTACAGGCCCTTGCAGATGTTCCCGACTTGCAGCAGCAGCAGCAGCAGCAGCCACTGCAGCTTGATGCACAGACAGAATTTCAGTGGGAAGAAGAGCAGCAACAAGAAGAGCAGCAGGAATGGCTTGAAGAACAGCATTGGTATGATGGCAGCTGGCAGCAGCAGCAGCAGCAATTGGACTTGGAGACCGAGTGGCTCATGTCACCTGAGGACCAGCAGTACCAGGAAGAGGAGCAACAGGATGAGCAGCAGCAAGAGGCTTTCCTTGCCAACAGCAGCAGCAGCAGCAGGTTTGGGCCCCATTGGCTGTCTGCAGACTTTCCCAAGTTGGCAGCAGCGCTGGCAGCAGCAGCAGCGGCATTTGAGCACCAGCAGCAGCAACAGTCGGTGAGCCAGGACGCTCTTGTTCACAACAGCCTGACTCTCAGGTCCAGCATAGAGCAAGCTATGGAGCTGCTGGGCACGTTGGCTGTAAGGTATCTGGTGTTACTGCCACCTGCTGAGTTGGCAGATCTGTCTGGAGCTTATGCAAGATTGGGATTACGTCATCATGAGCTGCTGACAGGGCTCAACAGCACACTCATTGAGAAGGTGCAGTACATGGCGAGTAGCCTGAGTCCTAGTAGGATATGGCAGCAGCAGCAGCAGCAGCAGCGGGTGGTCAAAGATGCAGAGAGTGCTGAGCCAGCAGCAGCAGAGTCTGACCTGGCAGCAGTCATCAGAGCAGCTGATGGTCTGTGTCAGTTGGGATATGCAGATCAAGCACTAGTGGAAGCTGTACAAGACCTGGTCCTGTACTGCAATGGCGGCAGCAGCAGCAGCAGTACAGGATCAGTTGCAGGTCTGACAGTAGGGCAGCTTGTACAGTTGCTGCAGCTTGTAGCACTTCCCAGCAGCAGCAGCAGCAGCAGCAGCGGTATTGCACAGCTTTCCAAGCTGGTGTGTAATGCTATAGCAGCTGGCGGCTTAGATGCATTGACTTCCGAGCAGCTGCGAGCAGCAGCTGCTGCCCTAGTGGAACTCCAGCAGCAGCAGCAGCAACTGCCAGAAGCAGGTGCAGCTATGTCAGTCATAGGTGCTGCTGCAACTGCAAGAGCTGTGGAGTGTGGACCTGCTGTTCTTAGTGAGGTGTTATGGGGGTGTGTTATGTTGGGTTGTTATAATGAGCTGTTGGCTGAGGTGGCAGTTGCCGCTGTGGAAGAATTCACTAGCGTGCCTATTAAAAGGAAAACCAAGTCAAGGAAACAGAGACAGTTGGCAGCAGCAGCAGCAGTGAGCCACGGGGCAACCCAACATGGCGGCAAAGTACAAATGCACAAGTCTAACAGCAGTAGTCAAACAGGGCAACATAGTGGCCAGCTCACATCCAAGCATCAAGCACAGTTGTTATGGGTGTTGCAGCAGTTGAACAGGCAGGACCTTGTAGACAGGGTCCTTGTAACTGTGCAAGTTGGTATTTCTGATGGTAGTGAATTGCTCAAAGAACCTGGTGTGCCCCATTTCTAGTAATCTTTGTCTGTAAGCCTATGGTAAGCAGTCTTGAACTGAAGGAGTGACGCTGACATATTGAGTGTCAAAGCAACTGGATGGTTATTTCGTAATGCATTCCATATGCATATAGCCATAATACCTCCTTTTTATGTAAACAGCCTTGTAAATAATAGCCCTAAGGGACAGAGGACTATCAAGGACAGCACCAGCTGCAGTATGCTAAGCCTCTTAGCCTAAGAGGCAAGCACTGGGTGCAATTGACTGAGGCCTCCTTGTCAACATGAGGTGGCTTGTTCCAAGTACACAATCTACATGCAGGTGGCACAAAGTCTGAATACTATTGCTAGTAGCGTGAAAAGGATTTTCAATAGCTTTGTGTGTTCTGATGGCATTTGCCTTTGTGATGATGATGATGATGATTATGAATTAGATGATGATGATGATGATGAGTTGTGATGATGGTGTACAAGGTATGCTGCAGTCCTTAGGCAACAAGCGCTCATATACGGCCTGCAGGGGTAGAGATGATGTTGCTGAGCTTCAAGATGTGCACTGCCGGGAGTTTCAGTACATGAGCGAGGTAAATGCTAGATACTCGCCGTGTGGCTTTATCTCAGCACCGTTTATTCCTTTTGAAGTTCTCATGCTGTCTATCTGCTCTGTGATGTGAGCAGCAGTCCCTTAGCAGTCCCACGTTGAAACGTCGCATTTTGCTCAGTGGGCGGCGCTAGGCCGTGGCCACGGCCCGTGGGCTGACCATGATCGACCAGTAGAACGGCACTGAGCAACCAGATGCCGTTCGTGATCAGCAAGTGGGATTTTCAATCATCTATAAGCACATGCGTGCTCGTATTGGCTGATCTTGTACCCCGCACGTGTACGTGCATGATACGTACGCAGCATACACACCGCAACGCTAGATAGCTTATTGCAAGCTTAAGCAAGCTTTCACTGACAAAACTGTCTAAACTACCAATATGTTGTCTGCCTCAATGAGGTCCCTTGGGACAACGAGCGTACTTGCACGTACATGTGGTGTACGTGCGTTGACCGTGGTCAGACCCGTGGTCGGGCAGCTGATCAGGAAGTCCTGCTACTCCACCTATGCATCAACGGTCAATCAAAATGCTGATGTTTTTATACCCAAAGCCAAAGGTAAATGGCATCATCGGATTGACCCTCATGGCTTGACGGTTTGGCATGGCCAGTTGCACTCTGTTCTGAGACAGCTCTTGGTGACTGACTGATCGGATCCCATCAATGGGATCCCATCGATGAGATATCTCATAGCGGGGAAGGTCACTGTCTGCTGATTGTACATTTTCATACATGTACATCATACGAGGAAGGTTTACACATGATATCTCGAAGGTTTACACATCGATGGAAGTTTATCAGTCACTGGCCATTAAGTAATGACCAGTACTGAATCACAATATCTATTGAATGTTGTGAACAGTATTGTATGCGATCATATCCATCTAAACGATAGCATCCACCTATGCAATAGTATCCACATCTCCTGCTTACACTCAATTGTCCTGCCCTCGGCATTAATGTACTGTACATACTTGCATGCTGACAGCTGATCAACTGCGACACAAGCTGCTGTTGTTTTTTGCCCCGGGAACTGAGTTCAACCATGAAGTCATGACAGGGTCATTTCCTGCCCGACCGCAGGTCGCGTACAACATGGAACAACACCAAAACCATCGCAGGGGATGGAGGAAGCAAAAAGACTTCTGGAAAAAATTGGGTGAGTGCATTTGTGTGACAAATCAAGTCGTTCTGAAGGTGAATGGCTAGAGCAGCAGATGACAGGTAGCAGGGGGCATGGTATTACTGATTGTCAACAGGCATCAGCATAATGTCATGCACAAGAACATTGACACAAAAACATCCACCCATGGCTGTGTTGTGAGCAATTGACATTGCAACTCAAGATAGGCATGTGCTGAAAGGGTCTGATCAGAAACCAGGTTTAGTTGATATCATATGTTGTAGTACAACATCTCATCTTGACAACGAAACAGCCGCAACGCTTAGATTGAAAGGCTTTCAATGAGCTTCACTAATTTAGCGACCTTATGTCATGCAAAAAGATCCTCAGGACTGAGGCGGCACAACCTTCTTGTGGCACAACCATCTTATGCCCCTAACTGAGCAAAGTGTTGTACTGTACTACTACTGAAGGCTTCATGGGGTGTTTGTGCAGCCCCCTTCATATTCTAATCAACCGTGAACTTTACAAGGGGATGCAAGGCTACAGAAGGTTATGTCATCTAGCACTTGAGTGGTTGTATCAACACCTTATTCTAGAGGTGACGTCCTCTACGGCTATTGCTTACAATGCCAAGGGAACTTCCGAAGATGGTAAGGCACCTGCGATTGGCAAGAATGCTAAGAATAGAAATTGGCTGCCCTTCTGGCGCTGGATAATTGCGCTTCCAGAGAAGTTTCGTGTCCCCTGTTCTGTGGTTGGTTGTAATGAGGAGGCAACTTGTGGCGGACATATGATGCTGCAAGCCAGCCCTGGAGGCTGCTGTATCAAGTAAGGACTGCCATGTCTTAGCACTCGGTACTGAGTGCAACGTTTTTTCGCTTGTGCCAGCCGTTATGCATGCATGTATGGTGTGATAGAGGGCCACCAACATATTCTGTTCAGCGCTGCATATGCCTATTTGTTACTGCAATGGCGTGAGAAATACCAAAGTTGCTAGTCATGCATGCATATGGCTTGCTGCAAGGTTTGACTTGCTCCATTGTGTGTAGACTCTACAGCTCGGTGAGCTGCTACAACCATTGACTCTATGCTTCATTGCAGCCAAACAGGTTGTGACATCTGTCGAGCGCCAGCCAGCACCTCTCAGCTATGCATTTTTGCAACGATGCTCCACTATTGGGGCATGATCAGAGTGTGTTTGTGTGCTTACATACAATGCATAAGGCAGCTGAGCTGCTTTTATTGGGCGGTGAATTATTGCTGTTTTCACATTACCCGCCGTGGCATGTTGATCATGATGTTCACTAATAACTGCTGATGCGAGGCCACCATAGCCCCCTGGGGACCATCATGATGATCATGTCACTAGCAATATCAATTGCCAATCGATTGCGAATCAAAGTTTGGTGTGCATGCAGGTACTCAGCGATAGCCCCAGTCTGTGGGGACCACAACAACTACTTGAAAACCCCTTCTGATAAGCCCCTCAACTTGAAAGTTGGAGCCCGCTTGTTGTGGCTTCCACCTCATTGGGCCTGGGCGTTTGATATGTTTTTACCTGAAGATCACCAGAGTGACCCAGAAGTAGAAACACCACTTGGTGACTCACTGACAGGAGGCTCAGCTGCAAATGGTGTCCATGGCATGGTGCCACAGGGTCAAGCAATTGTCGCGGCAGTTTATGCAAGGGCTGATGTTGGGCGATCATTCACTGTTTCAGATTCTGCGAGACAACAGGCCCTGTTGTATCAGGCTGCCATGAACTCCCACTTGAGCCATGGTCCAAGAGTGGTGGAGAGCGCTGGTTTCAAGTTTCTGCATGTTGAGAAGCTGCTTCATCAGTGGGGTGACTTTCGGACCCTGATGACCGCTGTGCGAAGCTAAGCAGAGATGTCATCAACAGTATGCCGCGGTGCTGCAAGTTTTAATGATCAGTTATTTGCAAACACTAGTTGTCAGATGAGATCAGAGAGGGCAATTGTCATTATCATCACTGATGATTGGAATGATTCCGCAACTTGAGATACAATATGGTAGCTTGATTAATTAGTCCTTACCATCAAGGTGGTGGCACCCTGAGCAATTGTACGTCTGGACAGTAGAGTGATTTGTCAAGTTGACGCCATCATTGAGACTCGGAATTGCTCATGTCTTGTCACAATTTAATTGTGCCATTGGCATGAAACCAGCCTGGAGCACCAATGCTATGGCCTGCACAACTGGCACAAGTCTGCATTCCTCTGCATCAGCCACAAAAGGATAACATTAGCATTGGGGGTGTGCACACTGTGGTGGACATAACCACAGGATGACTGTGTTCAACACATGAGCTATCTTGGGTGGGTTCAACCAATGTGATAGCCTCAGGCCATGATTGCATACCTTGGAACGTAGCATATTGCGCACTGCACATGGTGAGACAAGTGTAGCGCGTAGAATGTTACAAAGCCATATAAAGATCCAACATCCGATGGGCTTATTAATAATAATGGGCTCATGAATTCCATGACAATGTGTACACACTATTCTATTCTGACCAATTGCTTAAAAACAGAGACGTATTAGAGACGGCACATTGATGTACTAACTCAGTAATTAGTAATACGTCTCTGTTTTAAAGCATCGCTATGTGACGAGGTTGTCGAACGGAAGGGGATGATGCCGACCCGTCGGTCTCTGCGTAGTGAATGTTGTAATGACTGGGGTCTCGGACGGTGCCGTAGATTGCGTTCGTCTGTACAGCCACTGGTCAATGCCTCTGTTGGCGTCCAGTCCGTGCTAGTAAGTATGCAACAAAAAGCTGACACAGCACTAGTGTATTGTTGCTAGTTGCTGGCACACGGATCACAATGCATTGCATTTACCAATGCAGGATCAGTCTCATCTGGCATGAGCCCCGGGGACTTTGTGCTTCATGTTGACCATTCGCATGTCACATTGTTGGCAACCCTGGGGCCCTTGAATGGCATTGCCTCCACCTACGTAGTATGTTTGCCTATGCATGTCATTCACGTAGTTGACATTCTTGCCCTGTGTTATCAAGTAGCCACATTTGGATTGAATATTTTAGACTGGATCCCAGGCGCACTCATCCTGCACATCCTATACTGTTGTAGCGCTAGCTAGTAGAGCCGAGTTTCATAGTGCATTTCCTCATTTGTTACAGGCTGGTCCGACCTTGGAGATCAAGAGCCGCTGCTTGTCAAACTGCTTACAATTGGTATACCATAAGATCCTTTTTTTGCTTGACAAGCCATACCCGTTCCGGCCACACTTCTCTGGGTGGCGGCCCTTTAGAAGCAGCGTATTCAGTATGTTAATATTGTCATTGCAATTGCATTCACTTGCTGCACGAGCCAAATTCTCCTTTCTTTTTTCACTATGATACGGCCCTTGGGCATCTCACTCCCTGAGGAATATGCAATTATGGTCGGAGTGTCCGACACTGTGACAGCCTGAGGCTCTCTGAGAGAGCCAAGATCATGGTCAATCTGAACACAAACGCTGCTGATACACCGATTGACGTTACAACGCTTGGCTTACTGGTCCAATGGATGCCATTAGCACAGCTCAGGCATGCCATCTGATCTGATGGCCTATCCTAGAACAACCTGCCAGGTCCAGTGGTCCTAGCTGAGCTGCAGTCTTGATTGGTGTCATGATGCTGCCACGGTCAAACAATGCTTATCATAATCGTGACTGGCTGTCAGTAGCATCAGCTTGCTACTGGGCGGCTTTGGGGAATGAGTGGTGAGCAACTCTCCATGCTTACGGCATTGGAATTGATCAATTCTAACCATGATCTCTGGAAAGAAGTTACAGCCTGCCTAACATAAAACAGTGAGTGGGCCGTTAAGCTGTCTGACTGGGCAGTATTGGAGCCATCATGATGAAAGTCTGAGATCATGTCCAGTCAAGTGATAGATGCAAAACAGTATGACTCATTCAGCCAGTTGAATGGGGCTGCAACACCACGACACTGCACAGCACCCGCAACTGCAGGCTCCTGCACTCTTGCATCATTGCTTTTGTTGGCGGAGTCTGAACCTGTTAAATATTAAAATGTTTATTTAGTGTTTAGATGCCCCCAATAAGATCTACATTCTGCACGAAGCATAGTAAGAAGGCAATGCCAAGGCTTTTAAAAGTCCAAGACCTGGCTTTACTGTCGATAGCAGCCAGATGATCTTGACCAAAGATAGTAGGCACACGATTGATGGTGCCTGCATATGACACAACAGCACAGACTCAGCTTCAGTCACTTGCATCACGTGATGTGCACATCGCAGCAGGTGACATTGCATACACACGTGGTTTGCATACCATACTGCGTAGGCAGCACATCAGCTCTTTGGTGATGTGATCTGGCTGGTTGCTCACGCACAAACGCATGATCTGACTAGAGATCATACTCCTACCTGACTA
Source organism: Coelastrella sp. M60 (assembly GCA_001630525.1). Lineage (NCBI taxonomy): Eukaryota > Viridiplantae > Chlorophyta > Chlorophyceae > Sphaeropleales > Scenedesmaceae > Coelastrella > Coelastrella sp. M60. The sequence goes on along the minus strand of LWCB01003821.1, from coordinate 6,168 downwards.
AACAGCTCAGAACAGAGCATGAATAAGTGCAGCAGGTTTCAGCACCGTATCCATTGTCTGCTGTCAAGTGATTGGGTAGGCCCTAACTTGCAGGATGCGCAAGGACGCCCAGGCCTGTTGCCCCTGAGCTGCTGCTCACTGACCACATAGTCTGTGGGAGGGGACCTTCCTGCAGCGAGAACCCTCCTGAGATGCAGGTTGCTGTATACAACCACTTTGCTGGGAGAGCAGATGGCTCTGGTAAGTCATCTTCAACAACCGCTGTTGCCTGCCACCAATGGTGCCATCAGACTCTACTGGGCTGGTCAGGGACTTCTGAAGAGATGTCTTGGCTTGCAAAGCGAGGTCAAGGATAGGCCCAGCAAAGACTCAGGCTTTCACAGCCTCTAGGGACCCAGGATCAAGGGATGAAGGGTATGCCAGATGGTGTTGACTGTTCATACAAAAGATATTCCTGACCGAAAAATTGTTTGAGGTACCATTCCTCAAAGGGTATACGAACAGCGAAGAATCTCCACGACTGCACATGACAAGACACAGATAGAAATAGGGCCTGGGCTTCTGCTGAGCAAGCTATCTGCAATTGAAATTGACACAACATGGAACAAGATGACCAGATCTGCCCTGTGCTCATGCCTTGTTGTTGAAATTTCCAGGCAAGCCAGCTTCATACACCAGTATCACTGCAAGAGCTGGCACACTGATGAGCTGCTTGGTGCCTGATAAGCCATGTGCATGCAGAGGTCTTAGACTCCCTACCAAGATTCCCAACAAAAAGGTCAGACACCTGAAAGCAGCCAAAACAACAAAAGAAAACTTACCACGCAAGCGAAAGCAATCGTGCACAGAGGGTTCACCAGCAGCACTTGTGTTCCCACAGACCACATGAACCAGCCCAGATAGCCAGGATGACGCACAAACCTGAGCAGCACACAATAGAGGGACAGCATGTGCACACTGTCAGGCTCTCTATGCTGACTCTAGATGTTGGGCCAGCTGCTAACTGATTTACAGAAAGAAGCAGTACTGCATGAATGGGTCAATGCAACTGTCACTGCAAGCTATACTGGAAGTAGCATTGTACATGGTGTCTACTCAGTCTCCTGAATTGAGACACAGCCGTTTGTTGGGGCACACACCGGTATACTCCTTTCGTAACCAGCACATGATCAGTGCGCTTCTCCCTCGCAATATCATGAGTGAAGTTAGAAGCTGCTGTGACCTGCAGAACAAGAGATGCGCAATCCACATGTTAGGTGTGCACAGCTGTGGTACCCCAGGGCTTGCTTAGTGCTACATCTGCCAGACTACATTGCAGGATCGCAGCGTGATACCCTACCAGACCAGATCATACTGCTACAGATGCTTCCATGCATGCCAGGTTGCTGTATGCAAGCCATTGTCAATTGCTGTTCAACACCCTGCCTACCATAGCTGTCTTGCGCATGAGTTCTCCTATAATCAGCATCAGCAGGCCCAGCAGTGAAACCCATTGCAGCTGTTGCTTCAATGAGCCCCAGAGACTTGCCTCCAGGGCGTACTCTGCCAAGCCAGCTGCCATGGCCATCATGTAGGGCTTTGTGATCAGCAGGGCTGCAGCAGGCACATACATTGAAACGGTAAGGACTCTGCTTGCAGCAGGGGAGCAGCCTGAAGTACATGCTGCTGCAGGAACAGATGCTGAAGAACAACAGCAACATGGTTTACTGCTGTCATGTAGGAGCAGCCACCCTACTTTGGGTGTGTCAGCCACGCAAAGTTCGCAGGAATCACTGCAGAGCACCACAACTTACAACGTATAGAAAGCTCATGCCTCATGTAAATTGCTGCAAGCAGGAATTCTGAACTGTGGAAGAGCAAGATGGCACTCATGAAGGCCCATAGTTGCCATCCGAACTCCATGCGGTCCAGCATTGTCGAGCAGCTGTGGCAGTGCAGTGCTGGCCCTACTGAAGGCCCCCAGTTGAGGTTGCAACTGCTAGTCAGTCCATCATGGAGCCAGTACAAGCAGGAACGAGCAGCCTCGGCCCAAGTGCATGCATGCAGGGTAAAATGTATCTGCTGTATCGCTTACACGCAATGAAAGTGGGCGCCGAAGAAAGGTATAGCAGCAACTTCCAGAGGCAGGGATATCAAGGGTTTGCTGTTGTAACCAGCTGCTGGAATCAGTTATGCACCGATTGAGCACTAAGCTTGCAGCATTGCGGATTTGTACTCATCGCCCGTTGTGTGAAAAGCGTGGACAAAGCAAGCTTGCAACGCGAACCCGCCATGCAACATAACAACACGGTGCACAACGTTGTTTCTGCTGCTTGTATTATGTTCTAAAAAGAATATCGTAGCTAAGGGACACAGTTGCAGCGGATCACTCACACCTTGTCGCCACCCGCCACCATGTACCAGCAGCAATACGGCCCTGCCATGTACTACAGCATAGATGTGGAATGCGTCGCAACCGGAACTGACCACAACAGTAGGGCGGTGGCACATGTCGCTCTTGTGGACCAGTATGAACAGGTGTGGGCTGACAGACCTGGCAGTAGGTATTGCATATGGTACTTTGAGCCGAACTAAGGCGTCAGCGGCATAATCGGCCTGTCTTGCCTATTGAAGATTATCATAGTTTGTAAATGGATATGATGCCTGCAGCGTGACAGGAACATTAAAACCAGCGACCACTCTGCATGGAAACCTTGCTGCTGCAGCACTATTGATGCATACATGTTTAGACATAGGCAGCAGCTAGCGACGTTCCGGTCGCATCTTGACAGCGTACAGTAAGCTTTCCTACAATCAACCATTGGCAGCCTATCTTTGCTGCATCCCGGTGTGTTTGCCATGTTGCAGGTTATACTAGATGTACTAGTACAACCAGACAAGCCAGTAGTCTCGTACCTTACACCCCTGACCGGCCTTACAGAAGAGCTCATACAGAGCAGAGGCGTCACTCTTCAAGCAGCTATAGCACAGCTCAAATCTTGTCTGCCCAAAACAGCAATCCTAGTAGGCCAGAACATCCTACAGGACATACAGTGGTTGGGACTAAGAGAAGGCACAGACTTCCAATCCTGCATGGACTTAGCAGGACTGTATCGCATCTGGAATCCTAGATATAACAGCTTCTCAGTCTTCAGTCAAGACCATTTAGCGAAAGTGCTACTCGGATGGGACTTGGAAAACATGCAGCACAATGCCGCTTTCGATGCGCTGAAGAGCATCAAGCTGTTCAACTTGTATCAGCAGATGCAGCAGAACCAGGAGCAGTGGCAGCAAGCGCAGCAGGCGTTGTTAGATGCACCACCAACTCTGTCGTTTGCTAGGCAACACCCTACACATGAAGGGGTGTGTATGGGGAACAGAAAGAGCTGTTCATGTGGCGCTCCCTTCTTCAGCTGAGCTCCTCTTAACGCGTATGCAGAACAGATGCTGTTGCTGCTGAAGCGGTGTCTTAAGCACAACAGCCAAAGACCGCGTGACAGCACCTAATAGGCTTCAAACAGCTTCTGTAGGGTGCAGCGGTCAAGTGCAAAGCATGTCTGCAGTTGTAGTTGGACAGTTTTGTGGAAACATACGTATACCAGCAACCTTGAAGCAGTTGTGGTGGCAGTACACAAGACCGGCTACAGAGACTAGAAGATGCAAACAAAGCTATGAGTCTCAGACATTGAACATTGTGACCACTTTAAAGGCGCTGCAGCAGCAGATGGCGTGATGAGGTGCCAATGATGAGCATTAAACAGCACTACAGCATTATGTAGCTGCTGAGTGTACTGCTCACGACGCATGCTATGTTGTGTGTCAGGTCATACAAGGGCCTAGCAGCACTTGCTCTGAAAATGGCACTACTTTGCTAGTTGTGTATGAGCATCGTTGCTGACTGTGCTTGGATTGCCTCTTGCCAACCAGGGTACACCTGTGCAGGCATTGGTTCTGGAGTTGCTTGTAATTGGCTTGTGTTGCATCATGGTGAAGGGGGGTATGGCTGCGCAACAGTGTATGCAATGGCTGGTATAATCAAATGTTTGCTGCCCCAATGGTCATTGTTTCATGTCAAGCAATAAAGCAATAGTGTGGCATGCAGTGACTGCCAATCAATGAAAGTCAGGGCTGTTCAGAGTATGGTGACATGGGGCTGTTGCGTTTGGCCTGATGCAGCCAACCATTTCACATTGCGAACAGCTTGTCAAGTTGTTGCCTGATATCGTGCATCATCGTTCTTTGTCCACTGGTTGGCATCTTGTGTGTGCGGTTTGGACTTGGGTTCCCTGAGCTAAGAGGCTAGTCGCCCCAACGGATATAGTTGCCCCATGGCAGTTGTGTATATAACTCATACATTGTGCCACAGTATGGCATACATCGCATGCCATGTGTTGCAGCAGTTCTTTGTATGCGTGTGCTCCCAACCACTGAGACCTGATTAGCATTACGATTAGCACACGCTGGCAGGCTGCTGTGCACACAGGTTGATCTAACATTGCACATTATGCGTGGCCACGGACAAGCATGTTGCAGCGTTTCAGTTGGGGTTTATGTACGTGCCTCTTTTTCATTTGCAACTGCCATGTCGCTAGAGGTTTTGGTGACGGTCAGCTGACTATCTATGACTCAGGGAAGCATTCTCTGATGAGCTACTGCTTAGCAGTGATGCGTGTTGTTGCCTGCAGAATCTTTGGGGTCACGCAGTGCAGCAGCCACTGGGTACCGTCCACACCTGCAGCTGCTGCTCTTTCAGCTGCAAAAGATTGCTGTGGTGCTAGTGTGCGGACATGATAGCTGTGTTGTCTTGGAGGTTGAAGTCCAACAGAAGTCAAGCAACATCTTTGATGCCACTGGCAGTTGCCTATTGCAAACTTTGAAGTTTGGCACTGCTACAGTGCAGCTGAACACCGGTAGCGGATCAGCTCATGAGCTGCAACTGAGGAGTCGTTCTTGCATAATTTGATCCTCATGGTCGAAAATACTATTGCTTGGGCCAAGCAACGGTTGTGACTTATAAAGTTTGGGCGAGCACATGCCATGACAACCTGCTGTGGAACCAATACTGTAAACGAGTTAGCTGTGCAAACCGACCTGTCTTGAGAGCAATACTGTGTGTCCAAGGGATGTGACCCATCTTCATGGATCCAGCAACAAGTGATGCCGAGCAGGGCAATGCACACATTTCAAAAGGCTCTGTGGTCTCAGACCGAAACCTGGCAAACAATTTGATGAGTGAGCTTGGAAGGAATGAGAAACCTGCCTTTACACGCCCACCGACACAAAGGTGGCTGATACCAGGTTAATACTCAGGCACTGTCAAGAGAAGGCTCGGAGCTGCTGACAGCACTCTCAGCCTGATAGGGGCGGTCCCAGATCTTAGGTGGGAATGCTCACATGTGTTCAGTGTACAGTCTCATGTTCAAATCAAGATCTAAGAACTCCGCTGGTCAGCTGACGACAGCTGAAAAGACAAGTTGCTGCTCACACTGACGCTGCAGCCTTGTTGCGAACTCACATGCAGCTGCATATGATCCCGTGGCTGCAACAAATACTACTAGTAGTGCTCCCATAGCTGCATGCTGCATGTCACTGGCCAGGTCTGCTGGTCCACTAGCTTTTTGCTTTCCGCACTGACAGCAGCTTGATGTCATACAAGAGCGTCCTGTTGAAGTCCTGCAGAGTAGGATTGTCTAGTACAAAGTCCAGGGCACGTTGGCCACCTAACTCCGCGGGTTGAGGACCATATCTGCACAGCAGTGACAGCAAGGCGAAGGAGTCATTGTCAGCTGCAGTGGTAGTTACAGATTGGCTACGAGTTGCTGGTCCCAGAACACACCCCTTGAAGCTACCATTGCATGTTGAGGACTTGAAGGTAATACTGACGCCATAGAACTGTATCAGCTGCACATTGTCATCTAGTGGAGATGGAGAAAGTAAACCTCATGATACCGCATGCACATGGCACAAGCCCTTTACAAGGGGATTGCCAGACAAAAAAAAAACATATCATCTTTACTTATCTTCCAAAAGATATTCACTTGCCTGTACTTGTAGATCTTGCCTTCTGAATTTGGTAGAAGCTCATTTGTGAACCTGGCAGACCTGTCACGAAAATATGAGAGCTCAGGTCTATCTCCAGGAACCTCTATACAGCGAATACCTAAAACAGCAACAGCAACAGCAGTAGCA
>LWCB01003810.1:0-11259 GCA_001630525.1 Coelastrella sp. M60 | reverse complement strand
AGCGGCTCTGATTGATCTTTGTATAAACACTGCCATTGGCACACACCGCCTACTTATCATTTGTCATGCTGCATGGTTGACACTGCAGGGCTCTTCTTCCTGGACATGCTGAAGAGTGTTCTGCTGGGACTAGTGTTTCTGCCGCCAATTGTAGCAGCTTTCACATGGATCCTGCAGCATGCTGGACCATGGGTTCCGTTGCAATTGTGGGCATTCATCCTGGTAGTGTCCCTGATCTTAATGACCATCTACCCAGTTGTCATTGGTAAGAGTCCTTGAGGCAGGGGTAGGCTGCCGTAGACCTGCAGCACTGCTTGAACTTGCAGTTGACAACACCATCAGGCACTCTGTCGGCTTTCAGAGGCTGCATGCATGCTAATGTACCAGCCAGGTTTTGTTGCTCAGAGGCAGGCAGTGTAAGTGTTTGCTGACTGCTTCCTGCAGCTCCGCTCTTCAATAAGTTTGAGAACCTACCAGAAGGCAGCCTGCGCACTAAGATTGAAGAACTAGCAGGCAGTTTGAAGTTTCCTCTGAAGAAGCTATACAGCATGGACGGATCCAAGCGCAGTGCACACTCCAATGCTTACATGTGAGTGCCGTTGATGTACACAAAGACTGTCATATTGCAACATTGATTTCTGCAGAGACGACTCCATGGGTGCCTGACAGCTTAGTACGGGTCAAGGCAGCACTCATCCCTTGTCCTTAAGGTCATACATATGCAACTATCAGGGCTCCAGAACCCTTGGGAACAGTTGCAGAATGAAGGGCCAGGTCAGAAACCCCGACTGTTAAGGTCTCAGGGTTTACCTCTCCCTACATGTTAAACCCTAGCTGCTGCAGTAGGAAACACAAATTGCTAGGTTTTAGGCAATTTACACAATGAACTTGCCTAAGTTTGATGTGGGCAAAACAATTGCACTGGCTGAACTGCCCTAGCAAGTTTGGAGGAGATCCAACGTTTTTTGGTACAGATACGGCCTCAAACTGTATTCCAGGAACCCCAAGTTACTGCTTTTTGCTGTTGTTCAGTCATTGCGAGGCTGCTTACTTAAAAAACGTCAGGTCACTATGTGCTGCAGTTTATGAACTGGGTCTGTGCATCTGTCTACCCCAGCCAAATTTCAGCCTGTTCTACCTTGTAATTTCCAAGTTCTTTTATTTTTCTTCAGCTACTATAACATCATGTGTTATCAGTTAAGTAACGCATCGCTGTATGTGAAGCCAGCTGAACATGCCTATAATGTCTCTGCTGCCGCCATGTAACCCCTCTTGCAGGTATGGTTTCTTCAATAACAAGCGTATAGTGTTGTTTGACACGCTAATCAAGGAGTGCACCGATGAGCAAGTGGTGGCAGTGCTAGCTCATGGTGGGTGGTTGCCAGCTTCTAAGCCCTGATGGTAGTGGTTGGATATGCATGGTGTGCACCGCAGGATGGTCCTGTACAGAGCATGTGCAAAGTGCTGCACAGAATGCCAGGCTGTGCAATCAGCAATGTTGATGAGAAGTTGGACAACAGCTTTCCTCTTACTTCAATGCTGCTGTGGATTCATTTCATATCCGGGTTTTTCTACAACATTCACCTTGACTGCCTCAATTGTCCTGCTGTTGTTGCTGACAACTGCAGAGCTTGGTCACTGGAAGCTGCGCCATACGCCCATCAACTTTGTGATGGGTCAGTTCATCACACTGGCCAATCTTGTGTTGTTTGCCGTCATGAGAAATGCTCCTGGCCTCTACGAGAGCTTTGGGTTTAAGGATGCCCGTCCAGCTTTTGTTGCTTTCATACTGTTCCAGTATGTGGCGGCGCCTATGGACGAGGTGAGGACACATACTGTTTAATAATGTACTGTGTATATTGCCAACACTGCTACTGGCGTGGCAGTTCACCATGACGGATCCACATCAATAGCACTGCATACGCATGCAGACACTGTGGTGCACATTCAACATGGTCCACCATACTGCCAGTGTGTGGGTGTTATGGCAACCTGCAATATTGGATTAGGTATTGCTGTTCAAGCATGGCATTAAGGCAGGCTGAAGTCCATCCCAGCTGCTGCATAATGCTGTGTCAATGCTCGCATGGTGCTGTTAGCCGCTGCCAGATGGTGTGTCGGTGACAGCTGTGCACCTGCTGCCACGAGATAACTGTTGCTGGTGTCACTGCTGCTGCAGGTGATTGGTTTCCTAACCAACTTGGTTAGTAGACGATTTGAATATCAGGCAGATTCATTTGCTGTAGAACAGAGCAAAGGCGAACACTTGAGAGAGGCACTGCTGAAACTTGAAGAGCAGAACAAGGCCAGTATGAACGTTGACCCGCTGTACAGTGCATACCACCACAGTCATCCACACATCACAGAGCGCTTGAAAGCTATAGATGCAGCACTTAAGAAGAATACTTAGGACTGGCTGCGTGGGGTCACAGTTGTACACGTTAGAGCAGCTGCCATCAGGTATACAAAAGTATGTTGTGCTGTTTTGTGCCTTTGGTGCACATGTGCTGTACAGCAGCAGGCTTCGTCCCCATGGTGGGCTGTTAGCAGAGTCAGGGAGTCATCTTGTAACAGGTTTGCAAGCTAACTGCCAAAGTCTGTCTTCTTGATGTAAGTGTCAGCAGGGAGTTGATGACTGCTGTTGGGGGTGGTGATCAATTGCAATGTCACACTAGCTCAAGTACATGTGCTCAGCGCCGCAGTACCTCACTTAGTGATCACTAAAACCGCAACTGCAATGATTGCACATGGTCGGCAACGCGACATGGATCAGAAAGTTTTGGTCTACAGTTTGGACTCCAAGCTGAACTTCCAAACGGGACTGCAACCTGTACCACTGCTAAGTGTCACAATTGAAGCTTTGATAGACCATTGAATGTAAGACACTACCGTTACGTAGTGAAGGGTCACGGTTCAGTCACTGCCAGCATCAGTCTGGCATGATGGTCCAGGTCAGAGCACAGTCACAGAGCTACTACTATCTTAGGACGCAGCAGTTGCTCAAATTGTCAGCCAGCATTGCATTTACTATTGCCTGTCAATATCAACCAGCATTACATTCATTTTGCTGCATGAGCCAAATCTCCTTTCACACTGCTGCATGAGCCAAACTCGTTCACATTATCGTACATTTTTATTTAGCCTCATCAATGCTCAGCTTTCAAGTGTACCAACCATGTCTGCCTCTGCAGCATTCCTTACAGAGCTGAGATACTGCGAACCCAGACCTGAGCTGTTTGTTGTGCTTGCTGATATTACAACGCTGACAATGTACAGCTGCTGGCGCAGGAGGCGCTGCAACAGGCTGTTCCTTCCCACTGTTGGGCAGCTTGCAGCGGCTGGAGTCCAAGCTGGTGGACAACCTGTCTGCCATGCTCCAAGCCATGGTCGGGAGGTGAAATTGCTGGCCTGCTAAGACCCCTTTTGAGCCAGAAAGGCACCAGGCTCCCTTGCTGCCCCAATCATGTAATGTCCAAGCCCTGGACTGCCGGGACAGTACGCACCAATCCTACTGCAGCAGTTGCGCTCGTGTTCAGTGCACTGACACCATCCTGTACTTGCTGGATTGGCTGCTGACGTGTACTTGAGTACCTGACAAAAGTTCCACCCAGCACCAATGCTAGGCTGGCATACTGACAGATGCTGCTACAACCACATGCCACCACCCTGCACTGCATCTTCGCATGTTGCAGCTGTTGAGGAGCTGATCTGCCCCTGAATCCCAGGTCCCCCTGCTGGTTCACGCTCTAGCTGCTCTTGTGAGTCCTGCCGCTGTGGTGAGAATCTATGCTGCTGACTGGGGTCGATTTGATGCTGAGTGCTGCCATGATCCTCCAGAACCGTCATTGTTGCAAGCTGCTGCGCCTGACCATCACTCTTGAGTCCTTTGATGTGTTGTATTTCATCCTCTAGCGCTGCAACTCGTGCTCTATATTTGGCTATGAGTGTGATGTTCTCGTCAATGGCTTCCTTATAGTCTGGATCAGGGCCGGTCTCTGAAACAGCTGCCCTCAACTCCGTTACAGAGCGTTCTAAATGGGCCAACGCACACTTCAACCTATCACGTTCCTGCTCTAGCAGCAAGTACCCAGCACCTGCTGACATCTGCTTCCTGTGTCTGGCAGTACACTTGGACGAACACGACGGCTCAAGAGGCAGCAAGATTCTGATCGAAGGAATATGATCTACCTCTAAGTAATCGCAGATGTCAACGTGGCGTGCAGCAGCAAATTTTTGACACGGAAACAAGCGTTTTCGAAACACAGGTGCAATCAACAGTCGTGCGGTACTGTGGATAGGTTGGATGTCGCTCAAACTCCAGATCATCCCCATAATTCCTGCATGGCTAGCGGCGCTAACTTGTAACAGTGCTCAATACTGCTCGTGTTACCACGTGCAGTCACTCATGTGAGGAGAGCAAGGTTTAGGAGGGGAAAACTGGCTTAGCCGAGGCCAGCAACGAGCACTCTTGCCTTAGGCGTCTTCATTCTGAAGTAACAGGTTGTTTTCAACCTTGTTCCTGGCAGCAACGCCAGGCACCGGCCCTCACCGTCTTCACGCCCCGCCAACGTGTTGTTTGGTTCACAAGCGACATCCACTGAATACGTATTTCTGGATAACATTCTACATAACGGCTACATTGTTGTGCCATCGCAGCAGTTTCCCGTACAATCAAGCCAATGCAGTTGCATCAAAGCAGCCAGCTGCAGCAGAGACGAACCAGCCAGAGACAGGGCCTTGCGGGGACTGTCAGAGTGGTGCCATTACGCAGTCATGCTGTGCGCGTGCAGGCCTACCTCTCAGGTGCAGCCCAGTCCAGCTTTGTTGCTGGTAGCACATGGACCAGTTCAGTCAGCCGGCAGATTCAGACTGCTGGTGGAGCAAAAGCTCTAATGCCGCTCAGGTATACAGCATTGGTAGTATTGATTTCATGAAAAGCTTCCTGAAGCAATACGTCATCTTGCGCTCACTGATGGTGCCTGACACCGCTACGCGCCGTATGAATTATTGCTGCGGGTCTACCTTGGGCAGCCATTCACATGGACTGCAGATTAGTGAAAGTTGACGCACTGAGCAACTCTGACAGGCTGATGGGTGTCTGATGCAAGAATATCAACTACACATCAACATCAGAATACATACACGAGCATGGTTGCATCTCCAACCACAATGTGTTACATTTGCGATGCATTCAAGCAGCACCTTGCATGTTAACCTTTTCTGCAGTGAGTATGCACAGAAACTGTTATATCTTTGACTTGCAAAAGCACAGATGTCCAGGAAGATAGGCTGTCTACCTGTTCATTGAAACCATCTGCTGCTGCTCTGCAGAAAACCTACTCGCATGTGTGGTATAATTGGCATCTACAAGCAGGAGGGTTCAGTCAATGTTGAGCTGTATGAGGGCTTGCTGATGTTGCAACATAGAGGGCAGGACAGTGCTGGCATGGTCACTACAGACTGGAACAAGTTCCGGGAGTACAAGGCTAATGGACTGGTGAAGGATGTCTTCTCAAGCAAAGGCGTGCTAGATAAGCTCCAAGGTAAGCAGTGCTGGGCATGCAGTGTAGCTTCTGAATATCGTAAGAGCATTTTTGCCATCCATCAGCTATGGTGCTATAACTAGGAGCGATGCAAGAGTTGTGCCCCTTGTCAATGGACAATTGGCAGTCACTGCTACAAAAGCAGATGTGAGCAGTGTTCAGTGACAGGTATATACTTGTCAACTCCCTTGTTGTTTCTCAGTTTGCTGTTACCATGCTGTTCCTACTGCAACAGGTTCAGTTGGCATAGGTCATGTGCGCTACCCAACAGCAGGTTCAGCATCAGCACAAGAAGCCCAGCCTTTCTTTGTCAACAGTCCATTGGGTATTTACCTCATCCACAATGGTAACCTTACCAACACTGACGAATGCAGGGAGATGCTCAACAGCAGCAGCAGTTTCTTCAACAGGCATCTCAAAACAGACAGCGACAGTGAGGTGCTGCTCAACATTTTTGCTGACGAGATTCACCGCGCACATCAGCGGTTTGTGTTGGTGAGTTACAGGTTGGGCACCAGGGCTTGAGCCTTGCCTGGTAACTTGTGTCCTTGCTGCATAGCACACTATGTCGCTGAGACACACTTGAGCCTGGTCATGCAGCAACTGCAATACCTGGATTGGTGGCTGATGTTGTTGTTGGGGGTTTGGCGGCTTTGAGTGATACACAGCAGCTGCTCTGCACAGCACTGAGCGGTCTGTGCAGCGCCCAGCACTGCAAGCGTGTTTCTGCCATGGCATATTATGGCTGGTCCAACGGCATCATCAGCCAGCTTGTGTATGGCTATAATGTGTACTGCAGGGCTATCCTGGCAAGGATCCTAATCAGCACAAGATGCAGTTTGTAATGGAGGCCGGTGAGTCAGCAATGAAGATTCTTAAGGGTGCCTACAGTTGTATCTGCCTGGTCAAAGGAGTCGGGCTTGTCGCTTTCCGGGATCCTCATGGCATCAGGCCGCTGTCAATCGGCAAAAGAACTTCGGCCGACGGGACCGGCAGCGAGTGGGCAATTGCTTCAGAGGATTGTGCCTTTGGACCTATCTGCTTTGAGCGTGTCCGAGATGTGCAACCTGGTGAAATGGTGGTCATCACTGAAGACGGGAAGCTTGTCAGCAAGCAGTGCGTCCCGGGTGTGCTGAACCCTTGCATCTTTGAGTACATCTACCTCAGCAGGCCAGACAGTGTGCTGAACGACATCAGTGTGTACAACTTCCAATTAGGGCTTGGAACACGGCTGGCTCGGAAAATCAAGTAAGCGTGACTGAGCATGGCTGCAGTGTTGTTATCCAAGTCTTGCCTGCTATAGTCTACCTGCAAATTGCTGCATCAATTTGCTCAAACACACCTGTTTGCTGGCTTTCTGTCTCCTGAACTTCCTGATCAATGTCATCAAGTACACAATATTTCAGGACCATAACATATGCCACAACACTACAACATTCGTTGTAAGGCACTCGCTCAGCCCGCATGGTATCTACAGCATACGAGAATGACAAACTGAAGATCATTTTGCTTTCTTTGCCTGCAGGGAGCGCAACTGGGACATTGATGTAGTAGTACCTGTGCCTGATGGCTCACGGCCAGCAGCTATCCAAGTGTCAGCTGAGATGAACCTGCCGTATCGTGAGGGTCTGGTGAAAAACAGATATGTTGGCCGTACCTTCATCATGCCAGACCAGCGCATGCGCGAGATGTCCGTGCGCAGGAAGCTCAACGCCATGCCTGCTGTCTTTGAGGGCAAGAATGTGCTGCTCATAGATGATAGTATCGTGCGCGGAACCACCATGTCACAGATTGTGGACATGGTGCGAAGAGCTGGTGCAAACAAGGTATGCAGACTGAGCACAAGAACATGAATGAAGCCCAGAGGATGGCCATGGGCTTGGACTGTACTGATTCTGCTGTAGGATAGTCTGGTTTTGGGCATGGCCATGCCTCCTTGCCCGTTGCTGTACTTTGTGCGGGGCTAACAGCTTTGCCCTAAGCTGTGTACTACTTATAGTAGAAGCTTCTCAGGTTATACTATGAAGCCTGTCGCATCAAAATGGCCCTGGTCATGCATTGATGGCTGCCCACCAGGTACCTCACACATAGTGCAGCAAGAGCGTCACGATCTTTCAGCTGACAAGATATTTATCCATGGCATTGCTCATTGCTACATTCTCTGCAGGTGTACCTTGCTTCTTCTGCACCTCCTGTACGTTACCCAAATGTCTACGGCGTAGACATGCCCAACCGCAAGGAGTTTGTAGCAGATGGCTTGACAGAAGATGAAATTTGTAAAGTGTTGTCTGCTGATGGTCTAGTGTATCAGGATTTGGATGACCTGCTGGACGTGGGCTATTCACTCAATCCTACCATCAAGCAGTTTGATGCTGCTTGTTTTGACGGACACTATGTAACAGGTGCGGGCTAGTGGGCAGTAGTAGTCTCTGCTGCATGAGCTTTGGAGCTGCTTTGGCAACTCTAATGACCATCATCCATGCTCCCCTCTTGCACCTGGCAATCGAGCAATTGGCACAGGGGTTTGCTTCTGCTGTCGTCCTCACCTTATATTTGGTGTCCTGGCTTGCTTCCCGCAGGAGACATCGATGATGACTTCTTGGAGAATCTGGAAAGCTCAGGACGTGGAGCAAAGCGCACACGGGCCGGCCAGACAGCATCACTAGTCACAGCCACAGTGACAGCCAGTGTTGATAAAGCAAGTACTGTTTTGAAGATATAGTATGTAGTGTCTGGTGATACGTTGATCAGTGTCACTCTACATCAGTTATCGGTTACAACAGTTTGACTGGGACTGTGCTGCAGGGAGGTGTAAGTGGGGTTTGTGACATACTAGGGTCAGGATCTATTGCGACAGAATAGTGTATTGGGTCTGCCAGTGTTTTCTGTGTTTGCTGGTGGCAACTACTTCATGATCTGCTTGCACTGCTTTGTTAGTGGTTCATTGTACCTTTTTCTGTCCATCAAGTGTGCTTGTTAACCCAGTGAGCCTAGGACCAGTCAGCATGCAGGACAACGAACTACACTGCCATGCTGACTATAGTGTCAGAGCTTTGCTATGTGTTCTTTCAACATTACCCTGTTTATGTTGAAAGACCTCATAGCAAATCTCTGATATTATAATTACCATGGCATTACTCTGTTTATGTGCGCTATGATCTCCGAGTGCCAATAATCAGCTCCTTTGTTGGTAGTGGTGTCAGTTGTGCCTGTTCGTGGTGATTATGGAGTACAGAACTGTCATGAGTGGTGTGTAGAAAACAGGAGGGCAGCAGGCACACAGCAACAGGCAGCATGTTATAAGGCAGCAGGCCGCCTGCTGCAGGCATGAGACATGTCATGACCGCTGCTGCTTGGTCTTGTTTTCTGAAAGGCCCATGTTGCTCGGATTCTTGTTACGACTGGTTCCAGTGTCCCCCCTGTTCCTGAACGGTCTTGGGAGTGCTATCGTGAAGCTTCACCGTATTGTACTGCAACAGTTCATGATCGTACTGTCGACTAGCACTGCTGGCTGGCAAGTGCGCAACGCCGTTGTAATGGTGTGCACATGCATATTTCAGTGTAGGGTGTGTGGCAATTTGTACATTCTCACTCGCTGACGCCACCTGGCTACTTGACTGGAACAAGTCCGGACGGCATCACGTCTGCACTGCTCCAGCAAATGACACCTGGCTGCTATGTATATGCTGAGATGCGTTTCGACGATCACGCTGACACTACGATGTTGCTGGTTTCGACACTTCAAACCTGTGTTTCCATCCAGCAGTCGCTCAGCTACGTCACGCTTCTGTGCTGCAACGTGCCTGCTTCGGGATGCTACTGATCCAACTTTGTAGTATTAATGATGTTGTGTGTTTCTTAGGAGTGACGACAGAGCATGCCACACCAACACTTGCATAGCAACAGCACCGAAGCATGGACACCTGCAGCTCTGTGTAGCATTGTGGAGGATGCTGGACTGCATAGACCGTACCTTGGATTGGCAGCAAGCTGTGCACACAGCATGCAACCGGCTAGACCTTAGTCCAGTAAGCTGTTGTCTAAAACTTCCCGTGGTTTGTACAGCAACCACCCCAGACGGATCTGAATCTGACAAGAAGCCAATCCGTAGGATGACCAGAGAAAGCAAAAGAACAGCCTCATACTCAAGGAGACGAGAGAGCGGTCGCAGTTTGCTATCATTGCAGCTGGTGTGGTAAGCTCTGGTGCTTGTACTGTCGATTTGCTCTTGCCAGAAGCTGCCTTGTCTGACTGACTGATTTTGGCAGAGTCAAGCTATAAAGGAGCTTCGAGACTTCATTTCGTCTAGCAAGAGGGATTACCTATCTACAGGTTGGCTACAGAGGGTTGACACTATATCTTGTTTGCTCCACCCAGGCAGCAGGACCTTTGTCTCACTGAGATGTGGGCTCTTTGAATCAGCAACCATCTTATTGTGCATGGTGGTGCTTAGTATGGTGAAGCACATAACCATCAGATGCAGTCAAATCTCGTATTTTGGCGCCATCATCGGCCGCGTACTTGATGTTATGTAGGGGACTCTATGTCCCTAGGAAACAGCTGGTAACTCAGCATGCCAGGCAGGCAAGCACAGCTCCATGAATGATTCGTGCTATCACATGCTCGCTGGTCTTGTGAAACCTAAGCGTTGCTATTTCACGTTTGCGTCGACCTGCAGGCAAACTCTCAGAGCAAGCCAAGGACCAGGTAGAGGAGCAGGTTGGGGTCCTGGTTCGCGCCATCACACAGCAGCTGGAAGCGCTCAAAAACAGCGTTGTCGCAGCACAGCAGCCGCCTGATGGTAGCAGACCAGTCATCAATGAGAACACAGCAGCACACTTGCATGGCACGGTGAGCGCTTGGCAGAAGCTGCATGCGGCGCTGTGCATTGGACCCCTGTCAACAGTCGCAGTGAACCAGCCATATACAAACTCCAAGGGCACGCATCCCTCCAATTCAGTAGGCTGACTCAGCAGCAAGGTGTTTAGCAATGATTGAGTGCTTCCTGCAGGTGCTGGTTTTGATAGAGCAGTTGCACAGGGTTACTTCCAGCTTTGACAAATGCAGAGCAATAAGATACCAGCAGTCACTTGCCAAGGAACTCAGGCAGCACAGGAAAGTGCAGCAGACGACGGTGAGCTGGCGGAGAGGAGATTGGTGTCCACCGGAAGATGTGTTTTGGCACAGAAGCGACTGCACTGTGAAATCAGCTCAATCAATGCTTACCACTGGCTTGCTGTTGTTCTTGCCAACACTTGGTGGCTCCGCATACCTGTAAGTTTACAATGTGCTGCGAGCGTATTTGCTTGTCAGAATCTGCCATGCTGTTGCTTCACAGGTGACAGGTCAGCCCACCAGCTGGGGTGAGCACCAGGAGCAGCATGATGAACATGGCGTCGTGGCAGAGAAGCAGCAGCAGCAGCAGCAGGACACCACCAAGCAGCTGCTGGTAGGTTACAGGAGAGTACCTTGTTCACAAGAGCGGATGTTGTGCTGTATACGACGTAGAGCCCATGTATTTTAGCACTGGTTGGCCCGGTTCGTCCTGTTGTCACTGTGTCATAGTGTGGTCCAAGAAAGACGATTGCGCAGCCTCAGGTGGTGTCAGCAGCAGGTGTCAGCAGTGAGGAGGCACTTTGGTATGACTGTGCAGACACTTTGTTGCTATGCCTTTTCTGGTTGCAGGAGGAACTTCGCGTAGCTGCACAGCAAGCAC
>LWCB01003800.1:0-14385 GCA_001630525.1 Coelastrella sp. M60 | reverse complement strand
ACGGGGTTTGTTGCATGTATTTTGTTCCCCAAAAATTGGTGGCATTTGTGGGGGTGCCGCCCCCCCCCCCCCCCCCCCCAAGTGTGAGTGTCATGCAGGGGTTCAGGGGAGCAGCATGAGTGTATATATGGCTCAGTCAATAATGTCTACATCACAGAGTTCTCAATGGCCGACTTATGCAGGTAAATGCTTCCACATGGTTGTATTGTTTAGCCAATTGTTGTGTTGCCAGAGGATGCAGTGCACACTGCCTGGTGGTCCATCTTCTAAGATTGTGGGTCCACCTCAGCTCTGCTTATTTGACTACTTGCTGGGTGCTTTCTAACGCTTGTGGCAGTACCGTTGTAGGACAATTCGTGCCAGTACATGTAGCAGTATGGCTGTATTGATGTGGCTGGTACATCAGCCCGACCTCAAATGAAGTCTTGCAAAAAGGTGCAACAGATACAAGATCACACAGAGTTTAATTATATCTGTAGTCAGCTGCTGCAAGTCATGTTCGTTGGTGCTTTGTTTACACATATGTTTTAGTCTGCACAGGCACAGCGCAGTCTGCTTGTTGCTGGCACAACCTGTGACACCTGGATCATGTTGCACGAGTGATTGTACAGCCATCTCTTGTGGACTGTCAAGGCTCTGCTGGCTTCTGTACTGCCTGCCCATTGCTGCCAGCAAGCCAGTGTTCCCAGTTGTTTCCTGCTCCTGCAGATTATGGTGGCCTCTATGGTGGCCTCTATGTTGGCTGATGTACTCAAGATTTAAGTGCGGCAACAGCAGTTTGTGATGGTGCTTCTGCATTCTGTGGTTTGGTGTTTGTGATACAGCTGGTCTTGGACATTTGCAATCCTATGGGTCTCGGGTTATGTCTGCTTCTGTCACAGTAGCAGCGAGTATATGCACGCGAAGTTCCAAATATTGGTGCACATTGTGAGTACAAATTTCGACTATTGTGCCAAGCAGCAGCTTTACCACTTAGCACAAGGCTAAAGGGTGCAGCCTACTTCACACAACCTTCAACAGGCGCATCTGCGTGTATTTATCGGAATTGTTGCGTATCTGTGAGTGGAAGCCTTGAATCATTGCGTCCACTGCAGGGTCAAAACAGCGTGCTGTCTCGAGTCACCTGAGAGCCAAGCAAGTGAAGTGTTGATGTCACTGCATGGCGTACACAACAGTATGCTCTGTGATCCTGGTGTGCTTGCAATCATGATCACTGTCAGGATGCAGCGTCCAGCAGCAGTCGCTGTTGATGAGCCGCTGATTTTAAGTGTTGCCCTGCAAGCTGTGCAGTTCAGCCGGACCCATGCTGGCTGCAGCAGCATCTGCTTGCGAATAAATGTTGTCAGGTCCAGTACTTCACTTTGTGCTCTCAGGACTGTACAGCGTTTGGTCATGATGCGTTTTTTGAGCAATCAGTGACATGCACAGTGTGCAAAATCATATGACACTTGCGATCAGTTGAGTGCACTGATACTTGACATGCAAGTAGATGTTGCACCTTGGGAATGAGTCCGGATATGCGCACCTGAAAGCCTTTCACCACACGTTGGAGACTGCTAGCTGCTGTGCTTTAGCATGTAGGTGCTGATGCCTGGCAACGTATTCTGTTCATACATATATTGCACGTGTCATGGGTATAAGAATCTCTGCACATATGGTGGTGGTCTACCTCTTGATGCATGTATAAGCATCCAAGTTGGGCATGCCAAAGGGTTGAACCACTACTGTTGAAGCATGTTGTTATCGTTTGTTGCCGATCGGAGTGACTTGACAATGTTTCATGTACCTGTGAGGTCGGATTGGCTGGGAAGGAGTGGACAAAGTGCAGGGGAAATCAGATGTTGCGGTTGTAAAATTCAACCGGGATGGTGGTGGTGTGTACAGGAGACGAGAGCACCAAGATTAATGATAGTGAAGTTGGTGTCAGCTGCAGGCATATCCGCACTCTCTGCAACGTTCTTCTAGCAGCGCGTTGAGTGACTTTGAGAGTGTTGCATGTGTATGTTGTTCTTCAAGAGTCACGAAAGGTAAAAAGGCAGCAGGCTTGCACATGAAAGCTCACCCCGGTTGAAACACAGCATTGCCCTGAAGTTGATACTCAAGATCTGGACTGAGGTGTGCGTCACTGTGCAGAGCGCTGGTGAGAAGAGGGCATGTAAGCCCGATGCGGTCTGGAGGTGGTGTGTATGGGTCTGCAAACGTCGACGCGAGTTCAGTCTGAGAACATTTGTGATAATATGAAATGCTGGCCCGGCTGACGCACGCAGATGCCACTGCCAGTCAGACATTGACGTGCAGCTGCCCAGGAACCCTGCAGGTATTGTTTCAAAATCACCTAGCCAGGTGCGCGCATCAAGCCCATCAAACATACGTCATATCGAAATACGTCACTGCTCTTGCAACAGGGCAGTTGTGCAGGTCCAGACTAGTTTCTATATACTGCTGCATCTTCATGGCTTCCAGCGATAACGGGTCCCCAGGCTTACAGTTCAATTGCAGCATCAAGCGAAGCACAAGGAAGAAGTATAGACTGATTTTTGATTCCGACGATGAAAATTCTCCTCCAACCTCCACAGTCTGCTCCACACGGGCCAACTTCCAACATAAGGACCATTACAACTGTCCCAAACAAAGTAGCCCTCTCAAGCAGCTGCAGTCGTGCAGCCAGCAGCAAGGCCTGTTCCTGTCGGACCTTTCATACCTATCGCCAGCATCCACAGCGCGTAAGTGCTGCGTGAGAAGTGACAGAAGTCCTGTACCAGGTCAGTGGCAAGCAACTGTACCAGCACCTTGCAATCAGTTGCCAGGACACAAGCGTCTGGCCTTATTCAACATTGATTGCAGCAGACTCCAGAACGGGATTTGATTGGCTTGGAGTCGCAACTGCATCACAAACTCAAGCCTTGCTGATGTGGTGTTTCTACAGATGTGTCCATGCAAAATGGTGACCCGAGGCTACCAGCGATGGATTCAACAGCCAAGAGTAAGGACTTGTTGTGCACGCCCGCTACGCCTCAATCAGCAGTTTTCCTGAGCCTGCAAGATCCTTACACTCCTTGGTTGCGAACCACTGGTAAGCCTGGGCGTGCTTGGGAGACAAATGCCCACATCCAGCTGGCGTATGATGAAGAAGCCAGCCTGCTCTCTCTCAGCAGTGGAAGCAGCATACTCACTGCGCCTCAACTCCCAGAGGATCTTGGGCTGCATGAGTGTCCTGCTGCAGCAGAGTATGCAGTATCTGAGACCAGTGTGTCTGAAGGCCGGCAGTCAACTTGGCTGCAGAATGCCCATGCACATCAAAACTGCTGCGATGCGGCACATGCAGCTGTGGATGTGCATGAAAGGTTGGCAACAGCATGTACAGCTGATGCACAGATATGCGGCACTATGATTGGCCTAAAGGCTGAAGAAAACAGTGGCACAAGCATGGCTGCTTCACAAGGTTTGGGTAGGGGTGTTTCCGATGCCAGTTGCCCCAGGGGTCAGGAGCCTAGTGATATATTGATAGCAGCAGATAATGTAACTTGTCTGGCCCTAAGTTTTGACCTTGTCAGCGACAAGAGTGCCCATAGTCCCATGCATCAAGCAGCATCAACTACTATGAGCAGCAGCAGAGTGTGTGAAGAGTCCAGGAACAACACTCACCAGTATGACTCTGTTGAAACCGGCATAAGCAACAAGGAGAAGTCTGGACTGCATAACTTTGGAGACAGATCAGCACCGACCATTGACCCTGTCACAGTTGTAAGACCAGCAACAGCACCGGATGTCGGCAACCACAGCGTAGGCACTGATATCGTTGGCTATTCTTGTGATGTGGAGCTGCTGGATATGCAGTTACAAGCAGCTTGTGCTCAAGAGTTCTATGCAGCACCACCACTTATGCATGTTGACAATGAGGCCTGTCAAGCAAGCAGCCATGATGATATCGGCCCCAAGCCTGCTGCCAATGAATCAGCAGCTGTGGAGGCAGACTCGCAAGCACCTGGGTCAGCTGCAGCTGTGAGTGCAGTTGAAACCCAGGAGAACAGCTGCGGCCCCCAGCACATGCATGAGCAGGAACTGGGCTGCTTTCAGTCAGCAAGGGTCACAACACCTGGTGCACTTCACTGCAACCTGCAGCCCCCTTGCACGCCCTGTGGCAGCATTAGCATGCATGGGCTGAGCATTATTGAGCCGCAGCAACAGGCCAGTGGGCCTTTGGAAGCTGTTGGTAGAAACCAGGCAGCAGCTGAGGTTGTTGTACATGGCAACAGCAACAGTGAAGACCAGAGTGATGATGAAGCAGCAGCAGATATACCATTGACCTTCTCACGCAGAAAGACCTCTAAACCTGCTTGGCGCACACATCGAGGATCAGACTACAGCAGCAGTGCCACCGGCAGTGACAGTGCCTGTGATGACCATGACAATGTCCAGGATGGATTGGACAAAAGCGATGAGTTCAGTTTTAGCTTGCTGAGAGATATCCCAATGAGCACTAGCAGAAGGGACTCGAATGTCAGAAACTTCCAAGCTTATGCAGGGAGGATTACACCTGGAAACAGCAGCAGCTTGGTGGCCAAAAGGTGCAGAGGAAAGCAGCAGCAGCAACGTCAGCAGCAGCAGGAGCAACAACAGGAGGCTGAGGGGCTGTTGCTCACGCCACTGCATCAACAGCAGCAGCAGCCTATTGGCCTGTGGTGGGAGCAATCAGGCAGCAAGGGGAGTACAGAGCAGACTGATGGCACAGACCCATACAATTTCGATGCGTTCGTGCCAGTGTCAACACCACCAGCAACTGTTGGTGGCTGTCTAATGACTCCAGGAGCCATCATCTCGTCTGCTGCCCCCTCACAGGGGATCACTCAGACGACGCCGGCAACAACAGGTCCTTCTGCAGGTGCACCTGTCAGCCCTGTGCAACAGTTGAGCTGTGCTGCTGTTATCCCCACACCAGCCACTATGGCAGATAGCAAAGGTCGCAGGAAACACCATGCACCTGCTGGCAGCATGACAGCTCCAGCCAAGGCAGCTCAGAGCAGCAGGCAATTTGCGAAGCAGCGGCAGCAGCTAGCGCAGCAACTGTATGAGGAGTGGAATAACCAGGTGGGGTGATCTGCGCCTGTTCCATGCTTATACTGTCTACAGCCAGATGGGCGGGGTCACTGCAGTGTATCAAATCTTACTCCCCTATTGGGACTGGCACCCTGTGTCCTCTATATGTACTCGGTCATCATATATAGTGCAGTGACATTCCAGCTATCAGTTGATCAATCCTTAGCCCATCACCACCACCACCGCTACAACCACCACATAAGCTGTCTGCTGCTGTTTGTGCTTTCTGTTGATCATCCAGGTGTTTAATGGTGGTCTGCCCCCTCAGCTGCCATTGGTGTGGAACCCCAGACTGACCAGCACTGCTGGCCAGGTGGTGGATGATGGCAGCCAGAATAGGCTCAAAGCAAGCAGGGAGGAGCGCATACCTGTCAGACTGGAGCTGTCAACCAAGGTGCATGGTATACAGTGCTGTATGTTGTCCTGCCTTCAGGACGTTGGCATTCATGAGACTGGGTTCACCCAAGATGATTTTGGTTCAATCTGGTCGCCAAATGGCCAGATGCAGCAACTCACACACATGCATGATGGGCCGTCCTTGAGGGGGCTGCTGACACATGGTGTGCAATAACATACTGCTAGCATCCGTCTCATGGATTGCAGGTACTTGATACAGAGGCACGGCTGCGAACCACCCTTGGTCATGAGATGTGTCACGTAGCTGCTTGGGCCATCAGCCATGAGTACAAGCAGCATCATGGGCCTGCCTTCTGGAGCTGGGCCAGGAGATTTGAGGAAAGAGTTCCTGGCATCAAGATCAGCACCTGTCACAACTATGAGATACATGCACCATTCAGATGGCAATGTATGAACCTCGAGTAAGTGTGTTCAGATGAAAGGGCAACCCCATTTCTCCTGTAGTGACCTCCTGTGCTTGGCAGCTGGACAGCCCTGAACACTGCCCTGCATTCGCATACCATGTGACATATGATTTTTACAGTCTTTATGCTTCTCTGGCGCTGCAAATAGAGGAGCATCAGCTTGCATCTCTATGTAGCTCTCAATCGCTGCTGCTCAATGCTGCCTGAAGCTTCACATCTGCCTCATCTGCAAGTAAATGCTCCAAATTGGCTCTCTGATTTTCTGCCACTCTACTACAGGTGCGGCAAGTTGTACCATCGACACAAGCGCAGCATAGATCCCAACAAACACGTCTGCAGCAGGTGCAATGGAAGGCTCACATATCTGGGCAAATTCAGGTGCGGGCAACACAGATCTCTGCTCGGATAACAAACTGTAGTGAGCCTCACAGATGTCAAACAGGGCACAAAGATTATCTGAATCAACCCCTCATACAGCTAGGGCAGACACACACACGCACACGAGATGTTGTCATGTGGGACCAGTGGCTGTTTGGGTCCTTAGCAGACTGGCGTCTGCTGCATCATTCTGAGGGCTGAGAACACACAGCAGATCATTGTTTTACTGCATGTTGCTCACTTGAGACAATAGCACACACACTTCACGTGCCAGATCGTGTCAGAGATGCCTCATTCATTCTCTGTTTGTTTATCCTGTGCATGCTGCTCTTATGCTGCAGTCGTGATGGCAAGCTACTTGGCAGCAAATCCGAACAGACACCAGCCGCAGCCAATGGCACGCCGGGGGGCAACATATTCAGCAACTTTGTCAAGATGCATTTTGCATCTGTGAAGAAAGACATGCCAGCTGGCACACCGCACAAGGAGGTATGAGCAGACTCGCTGCTGAGTACAGGCTGCAAAAGAGAGCAGCGAGTGGGCAAACGCTGGAGAATGGCACACAGCAACAGCGGAATCAGCAGCAGGAAAAAGCTGCTAGCCAGGCTGAAACTGCCCATGCAGTGCAAAACATCATAGAGCTGCTTTTAGATGACGAGAAGCCCCAGTCAGAGCCGCAGGTTGCAACAGAGGGGGTGATCTCTTTCCTGGATAGGCTGAAACTTGCAGACTAGATGATTGGAAATGGAACGGTTGACACTGCTTCAGCTGCCCCAGGTCCGAGACAACCAATGTAGTTGATGCTTTATGAAAGCGCATTGTTATTGAGGCACGTGAGTTTGCAGTCAGGGTTGCTGGGTTGGCTATCACACACTGATCATGATGCTATATATACTGCCAGTGACCCGAAGGAGTCTGCTGTTTGGGGACCAAACTCTCGGTGCTTTACTGTATGAGTCAGGGGAAATAGACCGCAGAGCCAGCTTGCAGATTGTCGCATCACCGACAGTCACTAGGTTTGTGCGCAGTTGACACATGAGGCATTCAACACAAAGGCAGCCTACAATTGCCTCTCCTGCCAAATGCTTTCTGTATCTTCCATAGCCATATTTGAAAAGGAGCGGTAGAAGTTGGCTTGCCGTGGAATGTTTATAGGCACCTGACAAATAGTGTTGCTTGGAGACGACAGACCTGGACCTCGCTATCGCTCTCATTGCAATCACAAGTCACTCTTTGCCTCATCCCTTAGCTTGATGCAGGCCAATCGAGCTCAGACTGTGCATCGGCCAAGTCGTTGATGAGTGTCGTTTGTACATAGTGATATCGCTGTCGCCTGTAAGGCTGTGCTCCAGGGGCAAAACACATGGCTCATAATAGCTCTGGTACAAAGCCTCTTCATCTCGGGTCGCCGGTAAGGCTGGACCGGCTGAGCAGAATCATTGAAGATGAGCTGGGACTGGACCTCGACCATGATGCGTTGAACAGGCTGGGTTACAGAGCTGAAAGGAAGCCAAACAATCCGAACACGTATTACCTGGTCCCAGGAGCTCACAAGGCGATTGAGAACGCTCCCAAGGCATTGGCATACATCAAGGAACACTCGGGCACCAAAGAGGGGGCCATGATGCTTCTAGGTACAACCAAGGTGGGTGAGCAGATTGCTGCCAGCTGCAGCCTGCCTGCATTTGAGAGAATCTATTACAATGATGCTGATGGACCTGCTGAGAGCCTGCCATCTAGTGGCTTTGTCTGTTTGAAACTCTGACTTGTGCAAGGGCCTCGTGGCCGGAATGGGTGTGTGTACTACTGACTTGTGCAAAGCAAGTGCAGCATGCCCTGAGCAGTGTGTCTTGTTTCAGCTATGATGTTGGTACACAACTGTGAAAACCCCGGTATGCCCTGAACAAGTGGAAGCATTGTTTGGAGAATCCAAAAATGTTACACAAACAAGCCTGATGTTCCCCCGTTCTTGCTGCAGTACTTGCACCTTGAAGCAAACGCAAGACAAGAACTGCAACAGCAACAGTGGCAAACTGAGGTGCAATCCATACAAAGGGGAGGCAGCTGCGTCTCAGCAGAATAAACGGGCCATAATGAGATTGTGGTGTGCTGTCAGAGCATACTAGCAACGTCTGCGGTGCTGACAGTAGTTACAAAATGTTGCCTCCACGGGGGTTGCTGCCTTACGCAATGGTTGATTGGCGGAATATGAACAGTTGGGTCCATCTGTAGGCCAGAAAACACAGGCAAGGGCAGGTCAGCGATTCGATCATGACTTGCCAACATAGCTCGTGTAGTCGATGTCTGCTGCTAGAGCCAATCAATAAAGCCATACAAATTGCCCAGCAGGAAGCAACACACATGTGAGCATGAGTAAAAGGGCACTGCCTGCTTATTCATGCACAAACAAGTCACCTGACATACATGAAGCGTGCATATGGCACTGAGTGTAATCCACAATGGCGACGACTAGATAACAGGCTGGCCTGGATGCAGTCTGAAGCATGCACAGCAACAGTCTGCACACCTCAATAGAACACACACAATAGTCCTCAGCATCGCCAAGCTGACGACCATGCAGCACTTTGCATGCATGAATTGCTGCCAAGAGTTTGACGTGATCAGCAGTCTTCCACCCACCTGCTACTTTCAACCTGATGCAAAGTGTGCTTGCTGGGCTTCAAGGGCTGGGAGATGCGTTGCCAAGAGAGGGATGCGTCGTGGAGCAGCTGCAGACTGTTCTTACCTGTGAGCAAACCCGACCTTGAGCTCCATCAATGCTATACGCTGGGTATTGCTAAAGACGGGATTTTCTGAGTTGCTGACATCACTTCATCTCCAGCGCAAGCAACAGGCTTGACACCCCCAGTGCGGATGAAGCACATCCAGGTAAGGGTAGGCCATGATATCCAGATTGATGTTGATGATGTTCATGACATAGTCCACAACAGCAGGACTGTAGAACGGGTTTGGTACAATCCAGTACTCCCCCGCCTGAGAAAGGACTGTACCTGACAGCTGCAAAGTGATGTTAACACCTAGAGAAAGGAGGTGTGCCTGAATATGCTGCTGATTCAAGCTCTCCAGTGTGACACAAGCCCATAAGCTGTTCGAAGCTGCCAAGGGTGCAGAAGCAGTGCCAAGCCCTGCTGCCTGGTTTGCCGCTGTTTGAGAAACCCTGGAGCAACACGTGCCGCTTTGGCGGTGATCCACGCAAATTGTAAGATGTCTGCTTATGTGCACGATCAGGCGTTTGGCAGGCAACGAGTTGAACCAGGTGTGAGTGCAGCCAGTTTGTAACAGCTATCAAGCCCAACCCCGCAGCAACCTCCCGCATCGACGGAAATTCTTGCACTACGTTAAAGTCGCCATTATGGCAACCGGTTTTCACACTGTAGCTCATCGTTCCCGTGCTCAGCTTTACCCACATAAACGTCAAGGACGGTGAGAGTGTTCTCGTTAGCTGCAACAATCGTTTTGCGTGTGAAGTGACCTCTTAAGTGGCCCGATGGTTCGCCTGGCAAGGTGCGGTCACTGTGCCCTTATTGCCAACAGCTGTGTGTTCTCTGCCGTCGTCGCGTTGCTTTGAAGAAGCAAAATACCTTGTTGCTCTTCCAGGCACGTTGCTATAGCCGAGCTCTCAACTCGCTGGCGCAGCTATATCCAATTCCGTGCTCAATCAAAGGCAACAACGCATAACCTGCAGGCAGCGCAACCGATGCTTTCTGGATGTGCTAACCTCTTCTCTTGCTGGGTGTTGTACAAATGCAGGCCAACGTGACAAGTGCAGCCTCGCACCCTTTTTTTGTGGCAAGCAGTAGGAAGGCAGCTCTCCATCCAGCTGCCACAGATTCTGTGCCAGCGACTCAAATGCCAGTGAGTAGCGGAGGTTTGCAGCACCCGGCTGAGACAGCTGCGTCGAAGCCGTTTGGCCCATCACAAATCTCCTGTCTGCAGATTAACCCACAGTAGTTGCCCTGAATGATATGTACTGTAGCTAGTCCTGATAGCTTTGGCCAGTGTCGTTAACGAGACTGGATAATCAACCTTGCAGCGCTTGCTTTATGCATGCATTAGAACCGTTGAGTGTCTTCATTGCTGGCAGCATACAGGCTGGTGCTGCTGTCCCGCACAGCCTTCAGCAGGCATACAGCTGTGACTTCTGCAGTAGTTGAATGAGCGTGTAGGTGGTCTTTGTTCATTTACAAGCAGCAAAGGGTGATGCTCGTCGTGCTGCTGCGGAAGAGCTGATGCAGACCTGTTGTGCTGTGGCAATCGCAGGGATGTCCAACCTGCAGCAGGAGCCTGAGCGTTGGACAGGAGCTGGCAGGCTACAAGGCTCGGTATAGAAGCGTCGCAGCTGCAATTCAGCAAGCAGAAGACTCTGGAAACAAGAAGCGTCAAGAGGAGCTAGAGCAAACAGAAAGGGAGTTGCTTGCTCTGATCAACAAACTGACCACCCCGCTTGGTGAGTAGCTGACACTTCAGGCGGTTGCTACAGCAGCAGCGGGCGCCAACTGCTGTTGTTTGTGCTGATACGGTGAGCCCATAAGCCATTATCGGAAGTCATCAGCAAAGGGGCATTGTCAGCGTCCATTATAAGCGGCAGCAGCAATCGGGCAGCAGCCAGATATATGAACGCCATGAGCTGTATGTAGTGTAGAACAGCACCTTTGTGGCTGCAGCAGTGCGAGCATTCCGCAGTGTTGATGCACTCTATTTTTCAAGTAGCATATGCATATAAAGCAGCAATAATTAGTTGCAGCACAGGCACTATCAGGCAATGGTGCGCACTGCACATTGTGGGAGCCCTGGCGTATTCAGCAGCACTTGGCAGCAGTGATGACAAAATCAGTGAGAAGTGCCCGGCACGGGACACTAGAGCGTTTGGGCACTTGGCAGCAGCAACGACAACGGCTGTAATGGAGGGGAAGCCGGGGATAGCATGTCAGATCCCTTGTGCATTTATGCTCGGTCGTCTGTGTACAGCATTGGTGTTGTCTCGTGGCAGCATCAAGCCAAGCTGGGTGCATGTTGCTTAGTGGGTGGTTCATCACAGCTAGTCATGCCTCCGCAACCTGCCACTGCTCCAAGCTGCCTGTGGATCCTGTTGCATAACTCTTCAATGCTGCATTAGGCCTTCTTTCAGTGTGCTATAACTGCTTGGTTCCTTCTGTACAGGAACGGCATCAGCAGCAGCAGGAAGAGGAGCAGACGGTAGAGAGGCAGAATACCTGGAAACAGGTGCGAGTTGGCAAGCAGCCAACGAATTTTGGCCACACAGGGGCAGTAGCAGTTTGCAGCTTTGCATGTGTACTGCAGCTTTCTGTGTGTTATGCCACATGGTCACCTGCAACACCTCTTCCGAAATGTTGGTGCTCAGCGTCTGCTTGTCTGCATGGGCCATCAGCCCTAGCAGCACCAATAGGCAACTTTAGTGTGGGTTTGGTTGTTCAAGTCGTTGGGCATGTCAGGTCATACTGATTGTGGCAGGTGGCTTAGGTCTGTGTTGAGCACTAGCTATATGACAAGCCAGGTCGCTTTCATGTCATCTCATAATTCGGAGACTGGATTGACAGTTGCTGGAGCACAACATTCGGTGCGCAACTAACTGCCAATCATGTTGCTGCTGTTGTCAACTGCGTACTTTATGTAGGCATTGGTGCTGAGCTACTACAGAGATTGAGCGCTATTGAAGGCTCACTCGGGAGTATTGGCTACATGTCTGAGATTGCCTATCTGAGCGCCTTCAACAATAGGTCGCAATCAAGCTGCTCGTCAAACGCCCGGAATGATGCCATCCAGTATTACAAGGCTGAACTACCCGACAAGTATTACAAGGCTGAACTACCCGACTTCTTGCGTCATGTGGTGCTAGGTAAGAGTTTGTTGCAGGAGAGACTAGCAGAGTGAATCTGAATGCAGCCTAAGTGCAGCACTCTGCACTGCTCGCGTACATCAGATCGCCTCTATAGGCCTTTTTGATAGGGTTGAGCGGATATGGCTAGCACGGTTGACGGTTGTTTGTTGCAGGTCGCGCACAACATAAAAACCCCAGGGCCATTCTATGTTTTGCCACGGGCAAGTACTTCTATGACGATAGGATCAAAGCAGCACACATCTACCAGCACAGCTGGTCCCAAGTTGAAGCGGTGAGTTCAATGACCTGTATGGGCATGTGAAGCGTGCGGATCTGTCCACAGCTCGCAGTGGGAGCACTGCGCTTTGGGATGAAGCGAGTGAGGTGGCCTTGCCACGTAAGGCCCTACACTATGACTTGTGTCG
The DNA here is from genome assembly GCA_001630525.1 of Coelastrella sp. M60. Lineage (NCBI taxonomy): Eukaryota > Viridiplantae > Chlorophyta > Chlorophyceae > Sphaeropleales > Scenedesmaceae > Coelastrella > Coelastrella sp. M60. The sequence continues at coordinate 1,804 of LWCB01003800.1, read as the reverse complement.
TCATATCAGGCAACCAAGGCTTAGTTGTATGACAACCTGTGTTGTCGTGCAACTCAGTTGTCAATGGTTGCTTGGTTGCTTGCTGACTGGGTATACAACTCATCGCTGTTGGCCATGTTTTTTTGCTGCAGGAAAGTTTGAAGATCAACTGCCATCACGCCTCCAATTTCCTGCTACTAAACTCAGTGTTTGAGGAAGCATTGGATCATCGGCGGCTGATGATCATACCAGAAGATAGCTTGGGTCTTCCGTGTTCCAGTGAGTGTTCATCCTCTCTTCTTGATGGCGACAGTCCTCATGGAGATGCACCAAAAGCAGCTCAGACTTCTGTCCGGTACAAGGTGCGGTTTACAGTCTGACCAGGAATGTGAATAGCTCCTGGCTGCCTTGTGACAATGACGACCAACGCCACCCTTCTTCTCCCATCATCAAGCACAAATATACCAAGGGCGTTGGGTTGTCATCTATGCCCAACACCAGTGGGTGGTTTGTATATGTAGTACCAATAATCTTGGCAATATGGATAGTTACAGATCTATTCGTCAGGTCATCATCTGGCTGTGGCTAGCTCCAGGGTATGCCCCATAGATGGTGCTGTGTCTGCATAAGGATAGACTAGTATAGTTGAGCACTCTGAGTGAGTGAGTGCTCTCTCTGGTAACTTGCACTACCTTTAGTGCTGAACAACGGCAAGGCACAATAGGTGCACACCATTGCAGTGACAATGGTAGGCATTCGTAGGTTCCATGAAGTGCCCCTTGATGATCACATTTTGTTGCAATCTGTGCTTGCAGATCGTGCTGCTTGATCCTGCCCTTGGGGAAAATGTCTATGATATTGATGGAGAGAGACAGACTTTTGAAGACTTGCATCTGAAGTACCTACACTTCCCAGAGGATTGTGATAACAGGCCTGCCCGGCGCAGCTGTTGGGCACATGCCAGACATGCCTTGATGACGGCTATCCGTTCAGGGTGGGTACAGCGAGGTCAGTATGATCACTACCTGCGGGATGCGCCGCGGTCTCCAACCTGGGGTTGTGATCCAAGCATACTTTCGAAATTTTTCTCTAGTCTGTAGAAGTCATGACGAGGCCATACTGACATAAAAGTCTGGGGTTTGCGTCCGGTTGACATGCTGGCAGTGACGCAGTTCAGAGTTCTCATGTTGGCTCTGATTGTCTGTTTATGCTTGTGTTTGAGTGTTTGTGCCTTGTTGCGCGCGTTTGTTGCGCTAGTCATCTGCCAGTCTGTTGGCATGTGGGTTTCCTCCTCAGACAGCAACAGCTGCAGCAGCAGGCAGCAGCGGACTGTAGCAGCAGCGGTTGGTGGGTGAAACACCTTTCTGAATTTCCCTATTGCTCCGCTGCATGCCCAAGTCGGGCACATCCTGCATTGCGCATGTGTTGCCTTGTGTAAGCTGTTTATGGTAGTGTTGCCTTTGCTTTGCCTTGACCAATGCAACAATGCAATTGTTAAGCTATCCCCTGCGGAAGCATTGTCTGGCTGATGCTTTGCCTCAGCTCACCCTAGATGATCCAGCCTGGGGTGCCAAGTTGTCTGCTCTATCATTTCCAACCCTGCATGCACCCCACAATCCTACCGACTTGTACTCAGTTGATGGATGAGGGCCAGAAGCTCAGCATTCGCCAGATGGAGCTTGAGAGCAACATCAAGAAGCTCCGACAGCAGCTCAAAGCCTCAGACACTGACAAGGAGAAGCTCAACGCCTTGCTGGCAGCTGAACGTGCAGAAGCTGAGGGTTTAAGGAAAGCCAAGGCCAGGGCAGATAGGGAGTTGGTAGCA